>JAMKCH010043487.1:0-28913 GCA_023653785.1 Ophioderma brevispina
TCTTTGCCCATATAGTGATGAAACATTTACTACGTGCTTACACATTCTTGAGAGTTCTGTATCCTGTGTGTGTCATTTCATTGTCGTGTGCCGTGTAGTGATGAACCTTTACCGAAATACTGCATTGATGTTTTTTCGCTGTGTGTATGTGTGTCATTAGGGGCCGGTACTTCCCGCGCGCGTGGAATGTTTTTTTGAAGCCCAGTTGAAAAGCCAAAAAATGGTGATAGCGTGCCGTATTGTCTACGCCCTAAAAAAGTACGGCGTCTGCCAAAGGTAATCGCTCCACTGCGGCTTGAGCAAATACACACTTTTTAACACCATTGTTTTTGTTTATTGATTGTTTGTTTCTGATTTCCATTTTGTACAAAACAAACAACCAAGTTGAAGTTAATTCTTTCTCCGCATTTTTCTTTCCCTGTTAATTTTGAGTATTACTGCTTTTTGGAGGATTGACACGCTTTTAAAGATCTGCATCAAAAATATGCCTGTATCAGACGAGATAAGATTCAACAAAGAAATACAACTAATAAGAAAAAAATGGAGTCATTTTAAACGAGTGGAAATGAAATTCAAACATTGTGAAAATACTAGTTACCTGGAATAAGGTAAGTAAAATGAATAAACAAATGTGAAAAAAGCAAATAATACAAAATACGGTGAGAGAAAGAAAAAAAAAATATGTATTGCTAACAGAATACCCCCTTTGCGTTTTCCCCTACTGAACAGAAAAACAAATGAACTTTTTAAAAAACGTATTTCTTTAGTCTCTTTTCTTTACTGACATTATAATTATTTAGAAAAAAAAACAAAAAGAGGGAAGAAGAGAAAGAAATTAAGAGGAATGAAAACACCCGAAATGGGTAAAAAAAAAGAAGCAAGAAAAAAAAAGAATGATAAAACAAAATACTAATTTTAAAAAAAGAAAAGCAAAAAAATAAGTTAAGATGAATACCAATCATAGGCATGATCAATATAAATCTGATTCAACACTCATGTGATTTTGCCATGTGTTCAAATTTCGTGAATGTCCTATTACAACGTTGGTTTGATCTGATATTTTTTTTTTTTTTTTTAATTGATTTATGCAGCTGTAAATTTCAAGGAAACAAAACTTTCTCAAAGTTATAAATACAAATCTGCTGAGACAATGAATAGAATATCAGGAACAAAAAATTCTCACAGTTATAAATATAACTATGCTGAGCATAAATAGAATATCACTGTGGGTTTTATTGTGTTTTACAGTTTATTATTTTAGGGGCTGGTCTTTTTCTTGTTAGTCAGTTGCTGGTATAGTGTGTCTGCAAGTTTTCCGTGGTTGTAAATTTTATAGTTTGATTTTTGATTAAAACACAAACTACGACGGAGAAAGAAGAAGAAAAAGCCAATGAAAGAAAGAAAAAACGAAGGAAAGACAGGAAAGGAAAGACAGAACAGAAAAATCTAAAAAGAAAGACCGAAAATTAAATAAAAATTCCCTTTAAAAAGGAAAGGCCAAGTCAAGCGGAAATATCCAGGGAAATATCCATGTAAAATGTATGGGAAGGGATAAATGAGATGACATTTTTGGGAGTTTTTGAAGTTGACTTAGTGACCTTTTTTGCACATAACTTAGCCGAGCATACATGAACGTAAATATTTAACACAGAGTGAATAGGGGCTTCGTATCCCTCTTTACAATTTAGACGGTTTTTAAAGGGAAAGAGTGACCAATCACATACTATGAACATACTATACCTTATTCGGGAAAACAATCAACGCTAAACTTACCCACCACAAGATTGACCACTCACTGAAGACCTCGCCAGCAGAACGGAAGAAGCAATTCCGGATTATTTTTTGGCATAACCGACGGACGTAAAGTAATTTTTTATTTTACAGAATTCGGCACACGTACCACCGTGATCAATACATTTTTGTTTTACATATTATAAAGCCCTTCCCAAAATGTAAAGCTCTCCACGTTCAGCAATATTGTCACCTCCCAATGATTCATTTTATTTTCTTAAATTTTTACTTTCTGTCACCCAAGACTTAAATTTTTTCAAAATGTTTAAAAAATGTAGCACGCCATTGCACTATTTCAATATTCATATACAACTGTAGCAAACAGATCGTACTTTCATGACATTCTACCTGTCATTTCTTCCTTATTTTTCCTCATTTACCCTGTGAAATATTAGGGCAAAAGGATATTTGGTTTGGAAGTTTATGATCGAAAAATGTGCCCCATTTTTGTCGGACCAATCTTAATGTACAGAGTACTTCTATGGGGGCTTCAAAATATCACGTTTTTAGTCTCACCAAGCCAAATGGATTGAAATATTGGGGTGCGAAACTTCCAGATGGGGTTTTGGGGTGAAGGCCGATCCTTCAAGATCAAAGCTTCATATCCTTATATCGAGCGGGGCCATCCCCCTTTAAGTCTCCTTAATTCCAATGCACCTCATACGATTTAAAGACGCTGTTAAACCAGCACATAACTGTAAAAAAAATTCAAAACAAATATTCTTGACAACATATAACTAATTTCATAATTTTTCGTCAATATTGCGTTTTACGGGTTTAAAAGCCAATGGCCATGTCTAAATTTGGGATTTCTTTGGCCGCACTCCCCTGTTGCCTGTTAGCGCCCTCTATATTCAGTTTTTATTTTAGTGTTAACCCGTCGTTTTTTATTGCAATCCTCTCACGACGGTAAGCATGTGTGGAAGCTTATGCTTTGTAATTCTACTCTTTAGTTTAAATTATATCTTTTTGTAAATGTACGTTCATGTTTTTGCTGGGCTATCTTATTGAGTACATTCCCTATGACTAAAATTGCAGCAACATTTCATAACTATCATAAATGTAAGATTTTAGAGGATATACCTGCACGAATATTTTCTGCAAACACGCTAGTTGAAAAGTAGGGGGTCAAAACCTGCAGCGAATAGAGGCGGGTATCCCCTTAGCGACCCTCGCCCAAGGGAAAGAAAGACAGAAACTAAAAAAAACCAGAAACTAAAAATAAAGAAACTAACAGAAAGAAAAACTAAAATAAAAATTAGAAAGAACAAGAAGGAAAAAAAGAAGAAAACTAATAAATCAAGTATTTAAAAAAAACTGTGTAGGGTGTGCGGGTCGCCAGGCATAATTTTACAAAATAAGAACAACGAATATATATACAATATACTCTATAAATAATTATTGACACATGTCAATGGTTCAATCTACGTGGAACAATTAAACCAATGTAAACCCCCAAAAATGAATTAAAAACCACCTAGTCTTACCATGCGCTATTTAAAATTTGCGCTATGTTTAAACAACGTTAGGCCATAAATAAACGGTCGGCACATTTGCGTCATAACATGCCACAGGAAATGCACATTATGAAAGCGGCACATGTGAAGGTGTATGACGCTACGGTGCATCCGTATCCCATAACACGTGTACATATCCCTATACACTCGCGCGCATTTCAATAGGCATGGTCAGACAAAATTGTTTCATTCATTTTATGGTTAATATAATTCCGTTTTTCCATGAAACCACTCGATATGTGTGCAATAAGTAGTTTTTTATATCAATCGTATCATTGATAAGTTATCGTAGAGTACGGTTTCCTCCTTTAAAAAGCATTTAAGGGAGTAGATGGTTTTCATAGCTTGAAGTTGCACTTTAATACAGAAACATGTATAACAGAAATAGTAATGATTTAAAGTAGAGTTTGATACATGAGTTATAAGATTCATTAGAACCAATCACTTATTTACAACTTGATATCCCGTTTACCTTTGACCTTGGGATTGACTTTTGACCTCACACAGTTTGGAAGCTTTAATTTAACGTAGGTTAATACACCTCCTGCTTTCAATAAGAAAATAGAAAAGGCGCCTAAATGGGCGCAAAATATGTAAAAAATGCATCCCTAAGTTTTAAAACTTTAATTGATGTACGTAAATTCTTCTCCTGTTATTTCCAATAAATAAAATAGAAAAAACGCCTCATTGCAAAATGTGGTAAAATTGGGGGGCGCAAAGTGTAAAAACTGCATCCCTAAGCTACGAGCTTTTTAATTGATGTACGTACAACGCTCCGTCATTTCAAATAAAGAAAATAAAAAACGCCCCAATTGGGCGCCAAAATGTGTTAAAACTGAATCCCAATTTATAAGCTTTAATTTACCATAGGTTCACCTTCCTGTCATTTCAAATAAAGGACATAAAAAGGAGTGCGAGAGGGTAAGGGGTAAGCGCCCAGGTTGGGTGCAAAATATGTAAAACTGCAATCGCTAAGTTACGAGCTTATTTGATGATACATACAAAATGCAACTCTTCCTGTCATTCAATAGAACATAGAAAGGCGCCCAATTGGGTGCACAATATGTAAAACTGGGGGGGGGGGGGGGGCATTCCCTAAGTTTAAAAGCTTTAATTGATGTACTAAATCTCTCCTGTCATTTCAAGTAAAGAAAATAGAAAACGCCCAATTGGGCGCAAAATGTGTTTAGGAAGGAATCCCCAGTTTAGCTTGAAATATAAGTAGGTAACACATACCTTCCTGTCCTTTCAATAAAGATGTTACCTAAATTTTCATCTTAAATAATAGCCCTTCCAATTTTTTTTTGTTTTTTTGCTTTCAACCTTGTCATATACCTCTTGCTCCCGTATTTAACTCTACGGTGGCCTTATCATTTTCTACTTTAACGTCTGCTATTCGTTACTTCACCCTTTATCTATCCCCCTTGCAAAACGTTTTAACCAACTCCCATTTCCCAGCCAGTCTTTGGCAGAGACTAAAATCAAAGAATGCTTTTTAGAAGGCATTAAAACCTGCAATGATGTTATTTTTTGTCTGAAATTGCATCGCCTGACACACCCAACACGAAAACTCCAAAATTACTTAGTACATAGATCAGTTTCATTCATAAAAGAAAAACATTTATTGAAATGACCTTCATGATCTAGAAATAGACCCTCTTCGCATTTTGAGAGCATGGTTTCTATAAGTCGGGTGGCTAAGGCGACGCCGACAAAATAAAAATAAAAATGAAATGAAAGAAACTAAAAGAAAGAACACTAAGAAGAAAAAGAAAGAAACAAAGAAAACGAATACATGAGAGAAATCTAAAGAAAGGGAAAAATTAAATTGCAATTTCTTGTTTATTTTTATCTTTATAGTCCGATGTTCGAGGTAAGCGAACATAAAGCAAATTAACTGTTTTGCATAAAATAAGAACACAAATCGATGAAACATCGAAATTCCACTCAGCATAAACATTCCCCGCGTACTATTTATTAACACCGCTGTCATTTGGGTCTTCGCAATCGCCCCGCTGTCACACAACATCCCCCAAATTTACCCAAATCGCTCGATGCCGGGAAATATCCTACTCCGCGCATGGTTGCGTACACAACTACGTACGGCTTCATTTGAATCGGGCTAGTCGCCACTCACTCTAGTTAGTAATATAGCTCGGTGGGTCATTTCATTGTGTGTCATCTTTAATGCGTAGTGAAGAAGCCTTTACCACAGTGCTTACACTAATAGGTTCTTCTCCGCCTGTGTGTGTCAGTGTGGTCCTGGCGTGCCTTGGTTTCCTTTTTAGTTTGGAACCTTTTACCACAGTGTTTACCTTTGGAGGCTTTTCTCCTGTGTGTTTCATTTCCTGTTGTGTCTTCTGGTACTTAGTGATGAAACCTTTACCACAGTGCTTACACTGATGAGGTTTCTCACCTGTGTGTGTCCGTTCATGGCATCACTTGTTTACCAGATTGGCTGAACGACTTGCTTACAAAAGAACATTGTTCGTCACTTAAGTCACTTTGTTCGTCACTTAAGTCAAGAGGCACGTTGTGGGCATGGATGATATTAACCCCGAGGTGTAAAGCTGTTTAAATTTTTAATTGCTTCTCCACTTGCACATATTTTTAATTTTCATTATCTTCTTGAATTGTCCGAAGCAACTCAAAATTGCAAGGGTGGTTCCTATTTTTAAAGTGGTGTCGACAGATTTTTTCTAATTATAGACCAATTTCTGTTCTACCGGTAATTTTCAGAAAATTCTTGAAGCGCCTGACCTATGCTGGCCCTGAGTAATTTTTTCTCTCGATTGAATTACCTCCGTGAATCACAGTTTGGTTTTCGTTCCAATCGTATTCTTTTATGGCTCTTATGCATGCTTACGACAAAATTGTCTCCTCACTTGATGACAAAAATCACACTCTTGGCTCTTCCCTGGACCTCTCCAATCATTCGACACGATTAAAACCATGATATCTTGCTTACAAAAACTTGCCCCATTCGGTGTTCGTGGTAATGCCTTGGGGTGGTTCAGGAGTTCTCTTTCTGATAGGTCCTATTTGTCAATAATAATTTTCACAGGTCTACTAATTTAACTACAATTGCGGAGTTCCTCAAGGTTTCCACTTAGGTTTCCCCTTATTGTTTATAATATTTTTTATGGGAAATGATATTGTTTTTTTTTTTCCAGTACTTTTGTGTCTCGTTTGTCTTTATAGCAGATGAATACCAACTATTATCATCACATAAAATCTCCCTCTACTTTCTCTAAACTCGGCCAACAGATAACTAATAAACATTCTTCTTCCTGGTTAAAAGTCATAAACTTCACAATATTACAAGACTACCTATATTTTGTTTACAAATAAGCACAACACACGATAGAACATACCCATAGGAATTGTAATTGAAATTGACAAAACACGCATCTCAAAGTGTCCCACATAAAGTTCCTTGGTATAAAACTCTTGATGATTCCCTGACATGGAATACGCAAACACTTATTCTAATATTGTTTCCCAGTATCTGGCAATTCTTTTTTCGAACTGAAACAAAACACTTCACCTATCCTCTTTCAATTCAAACCTTATTCCACTCTTTATTCCACTCTAGTATTACCCCACTGCATACCACTATTATGTTGGGCCCGACCCAACAATGTACCTTACAATCAATCCATCTTAAACAAAAGAAAATTGTCCGCGCTTATGTACTGGTTCTCATTATCTTGCACATTCACTTTTCCTTTGTTTAAACAACGCCTACATACACAACCGTATATGACATTCATAAATATCAAGATTGCCTCTTTATTACAAATTTAGCAATGGTTTGCTTCCTAAAATTTTCAATAATTATTTTCAAAAGCAATGTTATTTCACTCAATAATACCAGGCCATCGGAGCTATTTAAGACCATACAATTACTCATCTACCTGCCAGAAACACTATAATATTTCAGTGGTCCTTTAAATGGAATGGTATTGGTGTGGATATCTGAAACTCCAAAAGTGTTAAAGTATTTTGTAATAACTACTTACAAACAACACACCATTTACTAGCTCAATATGAATTATTAACCTGTATTTAAAGACATGGGCGCCCATCGCATTAGCCTTACCCCAGTTGTTTTTTGTGGCCGCCAGCTGTAGCTGGCATGACCACTTAGCAATCCGTCAATCCGTTGTGCGTGTTGATGTGTGTATGTGTGGATGTATTTGTGTGTGTGGTGTTCACTAATGTTCAGTTTTTTTTTTATTTTTTTTTAAATTGACCTCAATTGAAAAGTGAAGTTCAATTGGAACTAAACTTTCTTGTCATAGGTGACCATGGGATCCCTCATTGTTGAGGAGGTTCCAAGGTCATGTTGCTGAGGTCAAAGGTCCTGCGAGGTCAAGTGGAAAAATGGTCTAAAAATGGAAATTGACCTCAATTGAAAAGTTGAAGTTTTAATTGGAACCAAACTTGTGTCATAGTGCTCCATGGGATCCCTTCATAGTTTGAATGAGGTCAAAAGCATTCCATGTCAAAAAGGTCATGGAGCGGCCCACAGCTTAATATTTCTTTGAATATAGCAAGTCGCGAAATCCAGAACCGCAAAATTTTTATTTAGTTTCATTTTTTTCAATTTATATGGTGCTCTGTGGGGCGTACGGGCCCTGGGTAGCTTTTTTGGCTCTCACACACATCGGGATGAACTGGGGTGTCGACGTGAGACTGGTTGGTTTTTTTTTTTTGAAATTTTTTGGGGCGACAGCAATTCCGCTAAAGATGATGGCCTTTAGGTTTCATCTTATATTATTCATTCTTATTTATATCGGGCTCTCACTTTTATTGATGTGCTTAGAAATTGTCGTCATGAACTTTGCAATACATATTTAATATTTTTAATTGTATTCATATTGCATGCATAATTTGTCATGTCATATCTACTCGATAAATATTATTTGTGCCAACAGTCTGTCTCACTCTGTTCTCGTCTGTGGTCTTGTTTTGGCACACTGGGCATGTATCATATTCTGTGTCCTTGTCTTTGCACTTTGTTTCGGCTTTTTATATATTCTTATTGGGTGGCCAAACCTTGTAAGAGCGCTTGCTCTCTTTTGGTCACCACCAATGAATCTTAATGTTTTTTTTTTTCTTTTTCATATTATCTTGGTTAAATAAACTGAAACTACTGAAACTGACATTGGAATGAGGTTTTCTTTCTCACCTGTGTGTGTCCTTTCATTCCCTCCCTCGTTGTTACCAGAATTGTTTGAAGACTTGCTACAAACGTTACATTGATACAGGTTTCTCACCTTTATGTGGTCAGTTTCCATGCCCTAATCTTGTTACCAGAATGTTGAAAGTACTTGCACAAAATTTACTTGATATCAGAGTTCTCAACCTGTTTGTGTCATGTCAAATTTCTGCCTTGTCCTTGTTACTAGATTTGCTAGGACTTGCTACAAAATTTACATTGATCAATGTTTTCTTTTCCTCATCTCAACTGTATGGGTCATTTCATGCCCTATCTTGTTACCAGAATTGCTGTAATGACTTGTTACAAAATTTACACTGATAAGTTCTCAACCTGTGTGCGGTCTTTCCTGCTTGGGTCTTGTTACTAGATTTGTCCTGAATGCTTGTTACAAAATTCATTGATGTGGTTTCTCCCCTGTGTGTGTCATTTCATGTAGCTTCACATTCTGCTTAGAGAGGAAACTTTTTCCACAGTGCCCTACACTGTATGCGGTTTCTCCCGTGTGTGTCTTTTCATGCCGTGTCTTGTGACTAGATTGGCTGAAGGACTTCTTACAGAATTTACATTGATAAGGTTTCTCCCCTGTATGTATCATTTCATGGTCTGTCTTGTGACCAGATTGCCTAAATGACTTGCCACAAAATTTGCATTGATAAGGTTTCTCCCCTGTATGTGTCATTTCATGTCGCTTCACCTGATGTGTAGAGATAAAACTTTTACCACAGTACTTACACTGATGAGGTTTCTCACCTGTGTGTGTCATTTCATGGTTTTTCTTGCCACTAGATTTGCTGAATGACTTGTTACAAAATTTACACTGATGAGCTTTCTCACCTGTATGTGTCATTTCAGGCCTGTCTGTACTAGATTGTGAGGACGTGCTACAAAAATTCCATTATAGTTTCGCACCGTAGGGTCATTTCATGCCCTATATGTTACCAGATTGCAGAATGACTGTTACAAAAATTTTACACTGATAAGTTTTATCACTGTGTGGAGTCTTTCAGCCTTGGTTGTACTTAGATTTGCGGAATGACTTGTACAAAATTTACATTGATGTGGTTTCTCCCCTGTGTGTTTCATTTCATGCTGCTCTTCACATTCTGCTTAGAGAGGAAACTTTTTCCACACAGTGCCTAAACTGATGTAGGTTTCTCACCTGGGTTGTGTGTCTTTTCATGCCTTGTCTTGACTAGATTGGCTGAAGGATTTGCTACAAAATTTACATTGATGAGGTTTTCACCTGGTGTGTCATTGCATGTACCTTCACTTGTGTTCTATTCTAAATCCTGTACTGCAGTGCTACATTGATGAGGTTTTCACGCCTGTATGTGGTCATTTCATGTTCCTTCAAATGCTGCTTAGTGCTAAATTTAGTACAATACTACATTGATTGAGGTTTTTCTCCTGTATGTGTCTTTTCATGTTTTGCTGTTCCACTGTCTAGTGGTACAAACCTTTCCACAGAACTTCATTGCGTACTTTTCCTGGTGAGTGGTGGCTTAAATTTTGTTGTTTTGGCATTTTACCAGTGGGTGTTTTGGGTGACAGCCAAAATCCTCTCCCTTGTCAACCCTGTCATGATTTTACACAGGACTTGTAGGAAATAAGCTTATTTTTGTACCTTTCCATTACTATCTTGACGATTGCTTCGGTTCATGCATCCGCCTTTGGTGGTAGATTAGGATTGTATACAGTATGGTTTGATGTTCAGCTAGACGTGAATGTGGATTAAGCATGGTGCTGTCTATTAAATCTTCTGACATACTTTGCAGGACTGGATTTCAACTAATCCAATGTCTTTTGGTGATATTTCATCTGACTGAAATAGATTGCAAGTAAACATAAGTACAAGTTAAAACCAAAAGAAGAAACAAACACAATGAAAAAAATAACAACAAATAAGCAGCTTAAACTTGTAATACAACCACTGCATAACAAGGACAAATTTTCAATGGAAAAATATTGAGAGCACACAAAAATTGCTAGGACACCTAGCCTGAAAAGGGAAAGTGCAGCATATAAATTATGCATTTGTGTTTATAAAAACAAAGTTGTATCAGTTATGGTGTGAAAATTTTGCAGATTTTCACTAAATATATAAAAATGACATCTTTCAAAATTCGAACCGACTGAAAAATTTGGGTTGGCCCGGTGAGCGTAGCGAGCTGGAAAATTTTACAAATTGTGAATAGTGATTGGTAGGCATGACCCCCCCACACCCAATGAAAATTCCTGGATCTGCCGTAACATCTATCACATGGCAGTTATAAGACTAATTGTTAAGAGAGTGTTAAAAGAGACACTGGCACATTTGAAAAATAGTGCGCCATCAAGATTTTACAAATCGATATTTTTGCAATGATTTTAAAAACTAAAAAATTAAAAAAAAAAAAAAAACCTCACCCGAAATGATTAAGCCAAATAAGCTTCCGTCTGGGAAACAGAACGATTTTAAAATTTAACGTCGTGGCGACGTTAAATTCAGAGACAGACGGAAAATGGCGGTTTTTAACACAAGAACACGCAATGCCGTATGCCTGTTTCCCATGCTAGGACCACACTGTTTGATCGGTCTAGAACCTTTGTGGTTTTAATTCAGTGAGTATGTACAAAAATATTCATGAATATACACATTTGTTGATTTTAAAGTTATGGAAAAAACTAAAAGTTGGCCTACAAATACTGGATGTCTTTATCCTCATTCCAATGTCCTATCTGTGGTTGGGTATGTTATTTTTATGTGTAAAATTATATCAGTTCTTCAAATGGCCTAGGCTATCATTTGAGAGCAAATTGAAGAAATTTCATATTTTGTGAAAATGTGCCAGTGCCGCTTTAAGGAGATTATTTTCAATAGTACACACATTAAAGGTGCTTGTTCCGATTTTTGTCTATCATGTTCTATACTTAATATGAGAGCTTGACACTTGTACACACTGACCATCAAGTGCCGTGCGAAACACGCTTGCGGTTTTGATGCAAGACGCGATAATGCATAGTGCAGCGCCCTATTCACTACTGTGCTAATATTGATGGTTAACCATTAAAACGGCAGTTTTTATCTGTAGCTTGATAAGGAAATGCATTTGGAAGCTGAAATATCAGGATGACAATGAGAAAAATACGTACTTTCATCTGATATTAAAATTTATACTACTTCCGGGGAAATCAGGGGGTCCCAAAGATGATCAGAACAAGCACCTTTAAATGAACACAAGGAGGAAGCAACTTTCTTTAATTACTGGGCCATATGCAGGATTTATTGGGTGCAAGACTTCGAAAAAGTGGACTTTTTGTAAAAAATTGGACCTTTTTTGCTAAAAGTGGACCAAGCCCCCCTAAAATGGTCTTTTTTGGACTTTTTGAACATCTCATCACCAAAAAGTGGACATTCTTGTTAAAATTTCTCTAAATTTTGGCCCTTTTTATGCAAAAATTCATCAAAAAGTGGACCTTTTCCCCTTTTGTGGAATTTAGGGGGTGCGACCGAACCCTCGCACCCCCCCTGCGTACGGGCCTGTCTTTAAAGGTGCACTTGATTGGTTTTTTTGTAAACACCTGCCCAGGACCATGATGTAAAAAAAATCTAGAAGATAAGGAGTGTTTTTTCATAAATCTTTGGTTGTGGTGGGGGGGAGGGGGAGTTGGAACTTCAGACATAAAAAAAAATTGCTGATTCCCCCCTTTTAAGGTTAGAAAATTTCTTTGATCCCCCTTTCAGGGTCTTAACATTTTTTGATACCCCTTGTACCTTCAGACCAAAAAAACAGCAAATTGCAGAGGCATACATACAGAATCCCTATAGGGGACTGACCAGTTAAGTCCAACCCTATTCAGGAGGTGGGGACCCTGACCAGTAAAGGTAAAAATTGACGATATTGCAGTCATGGCGACAAGCAAGTGGCCCAGGGCTGGGTGTGGTCCTCTTCTCACACAAAGCGCAGAACGCTTGCAATATTTGTTTTTTATTTGCATAGTTTCTCATGCAAAATTTAGCGTGTTTCTATCGAGCGGATACTATTTATCCAGATTAAAATTTATTCGGTTTATACTGAGAATAGCCGATAGTGCGAAGTTCTATTGAGCAGCGTTTTCCGAAAATGCCAAACCGACTGTCCACGGCTGTTACTTTACCACGCGAAAGGTCATCTGCACAGATCACTGCGTTGTATTATGGTCGTGACTTCGCCGAAGCAAGAAGAAAGAATGGGCTGGGAAAACGGGGAGGGGCGGGAAGAGGGAATGTCATGTAGTCTAATGCCAATTTGAGTTTAATTAATTCGGTTAACTGATTGTCCTGCAAGCACAGTCACACGTCGTGATAGGCACAGGAAAAGGATCATGAGGTATATACAGAGGCACATGTAATCGCGCACCAAAAGTAAGATGGCGAAGCGGAATCGTGATGTTGACAAAAATGTGTTGTACACCCTGGTTGCTAACGTCAACATCGCTGCGCATACTGAGACGGGGGTCAATTACTGCAATCATGTGGTGTTAGTTATTTTCTTTCGTCTGTTACTGGTATGTGCACTCTTGGAAAGCTGTGTGTTTCTATTGGCGTTAACCGGATAATTTCTCAGGCATTATCCTTCCAAACAAGGTAAGAATTACCGGTGGAAACTTCATCGGTATAAGCAAGAAATGCAGTCGGAGGTGTTTCTATGAGCCAATTGTAACCATTTTTCTGTTTAAACCGGAAGGAAAAATAGGTCCCAATAGAAACACCCCTATTGATAACCCATTGAATTTTGTAAGTGGTTTTCACTCGCCACAAATAACAGGTTTGGGCAACTTGGCTTCAAAATGTTACTTGATGTGTAAGGTGGGTTTTGTTTCAAATCATATGAAGCATCAGGTACATGGATATATTAATGTCATAATTTCTGGCAGATTTTTTTTTTAAAACAAATTATTGAAGGAAAATATTGAAAATATCCTACGTGCAAATCCCCATGTGAAAAAGAAAAAGTACCATAGTCCCCCCTTTAGCAATCGACAGGCAAGAAACAAGTCTTTTAACGTATGGCCGTACAATAATAAGTTCCTCCACACACCCTAAGGACCACAAAAATAAAAAGAATTTGTTACATGTAAGAACTTCAAATGGGTGTACATATGCACCTCGTGCCGGGGGGGAATATTACAAAGTTGTTAAAGGAGAATGACTCGTGTGGATGCGCGGGGGAATGGGTCCGGGAGGGGGGGGGTTTCCCCTCCTGCGCAAGCCTCGCAACAGTCCTTTCTAGATACATTGTCTCTTGTAAAGATGATTAAAAACAATTGAAATTCCAATGTGGCTCACAATAAAAGATAATTACTTGGGTTTAGAAAACGGCAATTAAATTAAAAAAGTAATCGATAGGCAAGGTTTGTTTTGAATGAGCATCAAAGCGTTCGTGGAGAGTTAATACCCCGATCGGTAAAAACCTTTCTCTTTTTAAAACATTATTGGTGATGGAAAAAAAAAATATTTATGGCTGGTGTTTGTTGTAAAAGGAGATATGGTCCGACAGGAGCTGGGCGCTCTATAGACAACGGAATAAAGTGTGCCGGGGAAGGGGGCACTCTCATCTTGAGGTGATGTGCATTGTAAGGCTGTTATAGACCCCATTTTCGCATTGCTGTCACCCACCCAACAGACCCATATGATTTGAAAATGTCACCCAAAGACCCCATAGTTTTACAATTACAAAACTGTTGAAACAAAAAAATTAAAAATATTTGTGCAAAAATTTGAAAATGTTCACTCAAAGATCCCAATTTGGTGAGAATTTTTGAAAAAAAAGAATTCTAAAAAAGACCCCAGTGGGAGAAAATTAAAAAAAAATCAATTTGTCACTGAAAACCCTTTATTTTGGGGCATTTTGGCTTGTCTCTCACCCAAAAAAGACCCCAATTTGTTTTGATCCCTGTCACGAATACCTCTGCCCTTTCGAAAGGCGCCCGCCTTACACCCATATCATTTAATAAGTATCCCCGGAAGCTGTTGTGATGTGATTGAAACTAATGTGCATGTAATGAATCGAGTGCCCTAATATTTACCGTGGTACAGTAAGATCGAAATGGAGTTAACCAGGCACCGCCGGGAAATTGCGGTGAAATCGCGGGGAACTCGCGAGAAAATTGCGATGAAAACAAGTGAACCCGCAAATCATCGCGAGGAACGGAAATTGCGGGAAAAGGGCGGTGGTTTCGCGGGAAGGAAATCTTCGCCGAAGAAGTCTCGACGATACGACGGACCGGATTATCAATGGGCCTCCCGGCCATGATTAGTGTGGTTGGTGGACAATCACCTGATTACTTAGCTAAAATGGGTTTCGCGGACTTCCGTATGTATGTTTGGTTTCTGCCTCAAAATTCACGGGTGGAAAATGCCGATCCAGCACAACAACACCCAAAAAAACGCGTTCGTTATATTGGTAGCTTGTTCTCATATCGATTTTGTATATATGTATTCGGTTAACAAATTACACTAGTTCCTTTCAAGATCTCGCGAGTGGTTGATAGCGGGACATTATGTATTCCATGTTCCTTTTAATTCAAGCACACATGCTTAGCTGTTATGAGCCAACTTTTTAAACATTATTCCACAGCCTATAATTCTGTTGTTTTTTTCCACTCACAGGTATGGTCCCCAAGTTGTAATAATGTTAAAACATCAGCCCGGAACTTCAGAATTATTTATAGCATTTTCCGTTAGGTTTCACAAATACTGTTCAAAAAAGGGACGCAACCAGTATGTCAAATAATATCTACAATGTTCGAGTAATATAGATTGCTTTTTATTTAAATAGGGGGAGCATAAAACGAAAATAACAAATAAAAAATCTGCATTTTTTATGACGATCCAATTTGTTAAAATATTTACACATGCCCTGGGTGCATTAATAATTAATGACTTTTGCAATGGCTATGTGCACGGTTTCTTCATGTTTGCAAAGGTAATGAAACGCTCGAGTAGGGGAAAAAGCGCATCCATCAAAATTTGAAAACGAGAAATAAGCAAATGAAAAAACAAATCGTGTTCATGGCTATACGTAATCTATCTTTACATTACAACTTGAAGGTGTGGAAAATATAGGTCGTCGATCCCGCATTTAAGCTGGGGATTTGGCCCAATGAATTCGAAATCATCACTATTACCAAGGTATTTTATTTTATTATTTAGGTATATCAATCTTATAGGTTCACTAGAAAAATTAAGAACACTCGATGGTTTACCTGAATATTCGGAGGACTTTTGCTAAAACCTCTTGCAGCTGCTGCATCAAATCCCGTTCTTTTAAAATTATCTTCCTATATGCTTTGACATTTCGAATAAAATTAATAAAATAAGAGATTGAAAGTTTCGCAGTTTCTACCTTCCCCCGGTGTGTGTGCATGACATGACCTCTCTTCAACTTTTCGTCAACAGGAAATTAGCTCGTTCGCCCTTACTAGGCGTGCTGGGCTGAAAAGTCAGCACTGTAATGTCGACCATTTGCATAATTATTTCCGCTAACATTTTTGCCGAAGGGCGGGAAACATTTGTTCTAATAAAAATGCCATCGCTGCTCTCGCGTCTGCAGTGTTGGTTTTCAGCATAAGTTGTCATCATCACCTATACTGATTTACAATTTTCACGACTGGGCGAAACCTGATTTTAAAAAAAAATAGAAAATAAGAACTGCAACCTCCCCCTCCCCCCGCCGAATTGTAAACACGGGGAATACCCGGGGGTGACCGTAATTAGGAAAATCTGTATTATAGAGAAAACATTCACGTCTACCGTCTTGGAAAATCAAATCACGTTTGGATTGTTCTGAGAAGTATACTGCGATTATTATACAAAAAATGGTGGAGAACACAGATTTGTCAAGCGCAAGGTTTAATTACAACCATCATGTACGTTTTGTAAGTTTTGCCATGCTTTTCTCATAGAACAGAATGGAATTTGTCACAGTAAGTCTTGGAGAGGATGGCTGGGAAAATTCCTTGTGGATGTGTCTATGCACGGTGCACGCCAGCTGTTATTATAATTAGGTGTTTGCCTAATTCAACTTACGCCAAGTATGTCAAGGGGAGCTGAGTGGAATGTTTGTTCGGGATATCGTGGGTGAATGTTTGTTCACAAAAATTCCTTTTCAATCGTTAAATTTTTAAAAAGTTATCGTTAATAGGATTTTAAATGTTGAATCAAGATTCAAGACGACGGGGATCAGTCGCGTGTTCAATCGCCATGGGTCTGTGTGTATTTTTAGTTATTTTTTCCATTTTACAATCCACAAATATGGGAAAAGGACATATTTTAGCAAAATTTAAAAAACTTTAAAAAAAGAAAACATTTTTATTTTCAATGTCATATCTTTTTTTAAATAATTTTAAAATACTTTCGACTTCATTTTCTTGTTTCATTACTCTTTGTTGTTTACTTTTAATTACATATAAATGAGAATGTTGTTTGGACCAGTAATAATAATAATATTTATTTGAATACTTGTGAGAACAAAACATTTTAAAGATAATCGGTACATATACATACAAAAGGCAAGTACACTCAGGATGAGCAATGGGCTTTGAAAAGCACAAGAACACAGGGGCTCACTCATAGCGCGCTATACAAAAAATCGTGATGGCACCAGCGACAGCAAAATACATTAAAAATTACAAAGAGTACATTACATACCCAAAGAGTCAGAGGAAACAAATACCATGATGTAGATAAAAATAAATAATGATAAATAGCACAGTAGCACCATATAGGATGCAAAAAAAAAAACAACTTAAAAAGAACTTGGGTGGTAATAAAAGGGTTAATAAAAGAGCCAATAGGCATTATGATGTCATAAAAAAGATTTACACTTGATTTGAAAGTGCACAGTAGAGTAGCAAGTGTTTTGAGCTCTTGACGAAAAGGAACACCATTCCACAAGCGTGGAAGAGCCACAAACAAAGAATTAAAGAAAGAGGAAAGTTCTGGCCAGGTACATGCAAAAGTCTGGAACCGTTAATTCCCTTCTTTGCACAAGTGAACTAAAAGTTTCAGGAAAAAATCATTCAAAAGCTTGTAACCAAGACCACCTTGGAACTTGAAAACATCCTCAAGTTTTCATCTCAACTGCAGTTCGTTAAGAAGCCTTTTCTGTAATAGTTAGGTCTACTCCATCAACCACTGGGAAACTTCTATAAAAGGAAACACGGGTGATTTTCCCTGAACTCTCTCAATATATTTCTTTGAAAAGGGGCCCAGACACCCTAAATAACAACATAGGTAAAATATAGAGATTTATAGAGATTGACAGTGCAGCAGAAGACATATTTTTGGTGCATCTATGATCACCCAAGAAAGCTTAGAAATGTTGTCAGCTACCATGCCAACCTTAGAATCAAAAGAGATCCTTACTAAAAGTTACAACACCAGCAGTTTGAAGTGATCAACTTCTCAAGTTTCACAGTACCCATTAAATAAGAGCTACAGAAATTTGGAGACACAGACCTGGTCATGTGCATGACAGAGCATTTGGGGAAAAAGATTTAAAGGAATTTTATTTATGACTTGACCACTGAAAGAATTTTGAATGTCCTGCTGCAGAATGTTGTGAATCATGTTCACTATTGATAGGTCGCACAATTGAATGATCGTCTGCAAATTGGAAGAGGTAGAAGAAACAACATGTTGATGGTCCTTTACAGAGCATGAAAAGTAAAGGACGCCAGGAACAGAACCCTGAGGCACACCAGAAGTCCGTGTGCACCATTCAGACACACAACCTTGTAAAAATAACACGCTGTTCTACGCATAAAAAAAAATGTTTTGGGGGGGGGAGCCAATGCGAAGTGAAAACTCTAACCCCAAAGAATGGATGCTTACTTGAGCAATAGGTTATGATCAACTTTATCAAAAGCTGAACTGAACCAAAAACACTCCATCAACAAGATTACAATTTTTCGATCATCCAAGGACTTACTGATAAGATGGAAAAATTTTGCAAGCATTTGTTCACAATTCCTTCCACTAGACGAAAACCAAATTGGTTGTCAGAGAGATTATTCTCTATTATATAATGTCATCATACGCAAGGAAATTAACTTTTCCAAACCCTTACCAAGCACACTTGTTAAAGAAACTGGTCTGTAAACTGCCAATCGCTTCCTTGGGCTTACCAGATCCTTTATATAGGAACTACATTAGCATCTTTCCAAGCTGGCCGGGACTTTACATGCGAACAAAAACATTAAAAAGGTCACACAAAACAGGGCAATCTCATTACAACAACCTTTCAAGAAGACCGTAATACCTTCCTCAGGACCCGGAGCTTAGAAGTATCCAGATTTTCAAGCACCTCAATCACTTCATTCACAGTAAAGGGATCAAAGGAAAAAGGGGCTGCACCGTGTGACGGTGCTGAGTCGGCCAAGGATGCTAAGTCAAGAGGATCGTACATACATCAAATTTGCTAGAGAAATAATTGGTTTTACAAAAGCAGCAGCAATAGTCATAGGATCATTGAGCAAATTCAATCACAATAGTAAAAGAAAAATTATCAGAGCCTTTCCTTGTAGATGCTACTAGACCCGAGCAGAACTTTTTGGGACTCTGCTCCTTGAAATTCTCGAATGGTATATGTTGTAACTACTGTACTGTTACTTTTCCGAATCATTGCGTTCAACTATTACTGCAGTCCTTAACATGCTTGCTGAGGCAACAGCAGATTTACTCCACTTACCTCTTATAACAACATCTTTTTCTTCTTTGTACAAAAGCTTCCTAATATCCTCTCTATTCAGGCCAGGTAAGTTGATGTTTTTCCTAACAACTTTCTTTGGAACAGATTCATCAATACAAGATTAATGAATGACTCAACCCTAATCCACATAACGTCCATATCCTTATTCAAAACCAATGATGCGAGGAAAGTTGGCAACAAGTACTTTCATATGATCAAAATCAAATCAAGCCTAATTTCAAGCAGTAGACAGACTTATTAATACCTTACCCTTACTGGGGACATATTCAAAAGCATTTTCCACACTGAGTGTCACAAAACCATGTAAATTACAAGTTGAATTGCAAGACAAAACAAAAGATGATACGACAAATACCAAAAAACACCAAGTCCAAGGAAAATGATCATACCATTCAAAGTCTTATAAGTAGGTTCTTTTAAAAAACCTGTGTAACCACTACAATACATTGTTCAAAGAAGTCTGCTTGGAAGAGAACCCTGTACCAAATGCTCCTTAACCAATCAATGTGAATATTAAAATCACCACTAAGCAGCACAAGCCCTATAGGATCTACCAGAACCTGATTTTACTAAATTATCAGCCAAAAATATCCAAACCATTTTTATTTTGAGAGGAGGCCTATATAAAACACCAACAACAAATTCTACCCTATTCAGAGTCAATTCGGCTCCACACAATTTCAAGATCACTCGATAAAAAATCAAGACTTCAAGACAGGATTAAATTACTTCCTAATACCCCAAGGCCAACTCCACCACCATGCTTATTTCTATCAAAATTCCTAAAACGAAGTGTTTCGGTAGCCTTATACGGCTACCTCAACCCAGGTGCGGTCGCCGTATACGGTAAAATAGCCCTTGAGTGTTTCGGTAGCCGACGCACCATCCTTACGACAATCGTACTAATATACAAGTTTCAAGAGGGCGCAAGCCGGTGCAGCGATGTTGTTTTGGTCCTTGAGCATTCGACTTCAAAATTAGGCAAGTTTTTTCCTCTTCACGAAAACAATGTTCATTGTTATTAAGACAACATCAACGACACAGATTCAAATTAATTGTTACCAAAACAATTTTGCGTACTCTTTCTTTCAAAGAATTGACTTGCACTGTATTTGTAGAATACCAAAGTATTGCTTTAAGTACATGGTATCGGCTCAACCACCACCACGACTGTACGGTGTTGTTACTGCTATTGCTTTCTAATTTGGGCATATCAATCAATGCAATAGAGTGGAACCTGGTAGCTTGATACGTTGCATCTATAACCGATCACAGAAGTTATTTATTTCTGAACAATATTGTTAATGAATATTGACATTCTTATTTTTGAAGAGTGCAGTTTGGATTTGGGAAACATCTCGGTACTGTCCGGATTATTCCCCCTGCGTGTAAAAACTGCAAATTGGGCAGTTTTCAAAGAAGAAATATAATTCCTTTAGCTCGGACCAAAACACAACAGAATATAGTTAGAGTTGATTTAACACAATGTTATGTGTAGGGTTGTTTTTCGTCACATCAAAACTGTATATCCCAAGTCCGCTTCATTGAAAGCCTTTTTAGCCAATAAACAATCCCCGTTTTTCTGTTCTGTATTTTTGTGCCTCTTTCTCAATTTATAGAGTCGACAAAAAATTTTTCCAAGCTGGGCATGTGAAGTGGTTGAGAGTTCGGCGTTTTGTGGGAAGGTCCTGAGTTACAGTATTCCATATTTCTTTCCATAGCTAAAAAATATCCGTGGAAAAGTAAACCTTTAGGCTTCAATAAAAGAATTCCTTACATAGGCAAAAATGTACTTTTGTACCGTACTCCAGTTTCGCTATATAGTCGATCTGTCCACGGGTCTGGTCGCAAGACCGTTTAAAATGTTTGTATTTTTATAAAGATTTGAAAACTTCATTTTTTTGTTCAAAAAATTTACTGAAACTGTTTTGAAGACGCTAGGTTGGGGTAATTACATTGTGAAAATCCTGAAAAGAAAACAATTCTGGACTTTGAAAATTATAAGGTTAAGGATCGGTCGAAGACAGCATTGTATTTAGATACTTTTTATTTATTTATTTATATATTTGTTAATTCATTATTTTTTTTATTTGTCAACTTTAATTTATTATATTTTGTTTCCTCTCTTCTTATTCATTAATCTACTTTATTTTTTTTTAATCTGAGACTAATATATATTTAGTTATATTCTGGGGCCGGGTTTTTTATTACTATCGTTTGCTCTTATAGACGATTTATACATTAAGGGGGGGGGTGTGGGAGGGAGGGAAAGATGGGAAGAAGAATTAAAAAGTGGATAAGTGGGGGGGGAGTGGCATAGAGGGGGGGTGGGTAAAGGAGGAGGGGAGGGGAGGGAGAGAGTTCGGGCTGCTTTGGTGGAGTTTGACACGCTACCTGGGTGGCGGAATTAAGGCGGTGTGGAATGACCCCTTCAATGCTAAACTATAAACTTACACATTGAAACTGAGGAAGAAATACCTTTCTGTTGCTTTTTGTTTGATGACGACAATCGGAGCTTCCGTTCAAAAGTTATGATCGAAAAGTAACTAAACTCTCTCAAACTGAAATCTCTTATCATATTTAATTGTTTCACTTAAAAAAAATAATATCTCAAAAGTAAAAATTAAGAGAGAGGATAAAAGCAAATTAAACATACTTATTGACTATATCATTGTACTAGAATCATTCTCACTTGCTCCAGGGAATCTTGGTGGCACAGATCGGGAAGTCCACTCTGCGATCCTAATTCCTATATAGACATAAATGCTTATATTTCAATGTTTAAAACATAGGCTGAATTTCGTTTCTGCTCCTATACGAAATTAGAAATTGTACAATTTTTTGTACCAAAAAACATGTCTCAGCTCATCCTTCTAGATGGGGATATTTTTTTTATGAAAAGCTTTGCAATCAAGGCAAAAATCAGTAACTTTCGATTTTTAAGAGACCCGATATGTTAAAATGACACTTGTTGCATTCACGGTCGTACATGAAGTTTGGCATGGATCGTTCGTCCACGCATGACTGTGTCCGGCATATAACCGATGCACTGTGGACACGCTCCGTAGCCGTAATACGTCTACCTAACCAAACCACAAAGCCCGTTTTGGTTATATAATACGGCTACGGAACCCCGGGGTTAGGTAGGTAGCCGTATACGGCTACGGGAACACTCCCTTCACTACAACAAACATTATAATCAGGATGAAAAACCCCCATCCATAAAATGAATCATCCACCAGGAACTCTGTTATAGGAAATGATGTGAGGTTTTTCAACATCCACACGAGCTTGAAATTCAGCAACCTTATTTTTGATACTCCGAAGCATTGAAATAAATAAAACATAGTGGTTTTTGCTATTCAAGTCAGCAGATATGAGGACTATTGACATTCACTACAGAAGAAACATCCTTAATGAGAATAAACATCACAACAAAAGAAATATCTCTGACCCTTGAAGAGATTGCGACCCATGCAACAAAGAAACACAGAATTATTGACAGTATTACAAACATTATCTCACTTAATTGCACATCCCTTTGCCCTGTTGAGAGAGACATACCAAATCAGTATATCATCTATAGATATGACAATTTGGACATTTTCAATATTATTACTAGACTCCAAAGCACACCAACACCAATCACGATCATTAACAGGCAAATGGAAGCTTGAAACAATCAGACGTATTACCATTTGATTTAGAAGAAATAATTTTGCACAATGAAGATTAGGACACATCAAAATTAGGGTCCATGAATAACATCGCCATCAAAAGACAAGCAATTTATATGGAATTTCAACGAGCATTGATCACAGGAAATTTCAGGTTGACTCGCCCTTATTTACACAAACATATAGCAACACATACAACCTCTTTAGCATGAACATTATTATCATAACATTATTTGGGGCTAATGGTAGAAGTATCAACACATCATTAACATTATCACCACCAGCATTAAATGTTGTGGCCATATTTATCATGTCATCAAAGATTGTTCAACAGTTAGTCTATAGTCCTTAGAATACCAATATCCATTCCACATGAAAAGGTTTTGGTTTGAGTTTTTCTCTGCATATTAGTCCTCAGAGCAGTCACCCACTTCGGGTAAATTGTTCGTGGAAACAAATGTGGGTGCAAAAAGCACCAACCGTAAAAAATTCTGGAAATGGCGATCTAAAACTATTCCCCCTATGATTTTCGAGTGGGGCAGGTGTCGGCTACAAGGTCTGTGACTGAATGATTATCTATGTAGTTCCAGCGATTTTCACTACAAATCATGGAATTACAAATCGTTTACTGGTGCAAGGGCAAACTTTTTGAGCCCCTGGGTGTCCCTTCCTACTAATTACAGATGACATGCACCTCCATTTGCTATGTAATGAGTCCTTTATTGGTGTTTTTGAAGCGTCCTTAATTTGCTTTGATGTGTCCATGTTTTATCACTTGAAGGTTGTTTGGTAGCACATGGATAATCAAAGAGTCCGCTTTTGATAAGCAGTTGAAACCGATGTTTGAACAATAATCCTCAGACTTATCCTCATACGCCTACCCCCTTGCTCAAATTTTTGTCACCTCCGCATTTCTTAATAAGCGTTCACTCTCAATACGTTTCGAGATAGAATCTCCCAGGATAACCACACATGGTTTAGTTGCACATTGCTTGATAGGCTGTTGAGTTGATCCTTTTCTTTTCACACTTGCTGAAGAGGTGGACTCGACTACTGGGACTGCTTTCTGGCTTCGTTTGCGATTGAGACCATAGGAGTTTGAGTGGGGAGAGGCAAGTAAGAGGGTGAAGATGCTTGGGCTTCATCGGATAAACGAAACCTTCTTGATACCGGTACATGTGTGGCGCAGGACTAAGTGTCTCAACTTAATTTACTGGCAAAAATGTACTCCTGTATCCCATTCAGTGCTTGATGTTGCAGTGGAGGAGCTTAGAGCTAACAAACAACTTGTTGAGATTCACAAGATACAGGTAAACCATGAAAGACCAGCATCACTTCCCTTTTCTGAGTTGTATATTGAAGCTACCGTGGCTATTATCTCTGCATTAAGTCCTGGATTTGCCCGAGGAGTTGTTGCCGTTCATCTCCGAACTTCTTATCCTTTGCAGCCAGAAGTTTCCCGCTCACACTCTCAAGCCAAAACTCAAGTAATCCACAATCAGGCTACTCTCATCATCATTGTTTGAGCTGTACTTCCTTATTAGCAGCTGATCTGTTAGTTTTTGTTTTCCTTGGTTAGTGTTGCTACTTGGTCTTCTCAAGATGGCATTTCTCCTTGAAATTTAGCCTTATCCTCAATACATTGTAGCAGCTGGTGAAGTAGTTGATCATTTAACACATTGTTGGATGGCTTCATTGGAGTTGATGTGCTAAATCATGCTGGTCATGCTGGTCAATTGCAACAAAATCATAGGGCTGGTAGTACTTCCAGAATCACTCTCTCTGTCAAATTATCTGTCCTTAGTTCATCCATCACATGGTTTGCCAATACTGGATAGTTTCATCACACACACATCATAGCCTGCACCTTGAATTCGACATCATTGTACGAAAAAAAGTCACATTCACTTCTAGAATCTGACGACGTAGAACTAGCTGTACCCCTGTAGTCCTGGCCAATGTTTTCAAAAGTTGGAACTCAAGGGTGTCCATAACATTTTCTCACACTCCACTTGACCTTTCAATAATGAAATTCTTGCAATCATCATTTACTTTCAAAGTACAAGAATGCTTCCTGCGGAAATACTCCCATATATAACTGGGCACTGATACACCACAATTTCATCCTGAGGAAAGCCATTAAAATACTGTAAATGTTGATTCCATGCCGGATGTGCTTTGATGAGCCTCCTATTGATATCAGTTCATTAGGAACTATTGTCCATTCTATTGTCCCAGCTATTGTGACAAGCACGCAGGTAAGTCTCAATTGATGGCGGAATAAGTCCAAATACAAACTAATGTCGAAGCACTAGTCCATTTGGAAGAAATTGAGCAAGATGCCTAAATATATGCACAAATACTCAAAAAATATATCCCCGATTAAGATAAAAAGTATACCACTAGATTCCTGTTCAAAGTCACAATGGGATAAAATTTCACTACAAATATCGAAGATCAGCTGAAATTAATGAAAGATTGCAGAGCTCAAACTGGTGTGTGTGATTCATGGCAACATATACGGGGATATAGAAAATAGACGGCACTAAAATGAACAAATTAAAGGAAGCCTTAATAATTTAAAAGCTGTATAATTACCGGCTTTGTCTTTTATCTTGTATTTTACTCAAACAATACATTTCTAAAACAGCGAATAAAATCAAAATCTGATTACAAACCACAATGAGATGCATGTATTGTTGTTTTCATTCCAGCTTTCACCGCATCTGCAAATCCTTTGGCCTGGCTGCGATCAAAATATGGGAATTTTCATGAAATTTATCGGCCGATGTTCAGCCGGGCTGATAAAAACTGGATTTTGCCCATTCTACTACTCAATTTAGCTGCAGATTTCACTAACATTAAGCAACTCTAGACAACTGTGAAATCACAAAGTCATAACTTGTAATTATTTGTGAGATCATAATTTTAAGGCCTGGCCTAGTTCGCAATGCCATCCTATATATGAGCAAATCAGGCGCCTTAACGTTTTCATGTATACCATCTTCGCTGATTATAACGGACCGCTTATTTCAGAGATGAGACACCCAGGCCACATGAAAACGTTCCTCACGGTAAGAATTACTTTTTGTTTTTTATTATGCCAGGCCTAAATTTGTTTTCCTTCTCCCGGGGAAATTCCCTTTTCTAAAAATGAAATCATGAAGTAAAAACGGGATCTGTTGTAACAGTTTTTGTTTTTATTTACTAACCTTTTCCAAGTTATTAAATGAGAAATCGGCTCCGCTTTTTTCCACAACTTAGAACTCTTTTAAAAAAATCAGCATTTCCTATCCCGCGGCCAACTCCTTCATCTCCGTACATGATCATAACAAGGAGTGATCATAAAAACCATCTTGGTTGGGAGACTCGGTACACAAATTGCCAAATATAATCAGCTGTACGGCATTGTAACTACTCATGATATATTCACCCATCGCAAAACCAACCGCAAACTTCACCGCTAACTCGGCGGCGTCGGGTATTAGTCTCACCGCGTGGGATCGTAAGCATGGTTTGTTGACCTCGTCAGCCCCAGCGATATTATCGCGATGAATTTGCGGGGTTTTAGCGGTGAAATCGCGATGAATTTGCGTGAAATCGCACTGGCAATTGCGGGGAATCGTGGTATTGGTTAGCTACTTCAATCTGAATCTGTACTTGTACATGTAGGTTGACTATGAACTAGGTAAACTAGTGGACGTTTCTGGACAAAATATGTTAAAGTCGCCGTCATAAGTCCGTTTCTGAAATAGGCGTCCTCCATACAGACACTCGCAGTTGCTAGCGTGTAACGCGCAGACTATTATTTCCTTTACGCGTTGCCATGGTTCTGTCTGGCGGGAATGCTGGCGTAGTCTTTGATGCCGAGAAAACGAATTATGACGGAGAGTATAGTAAGGTGGCCCCACAATGTTACATGGTGCCCATTATGCGAGCGTGGGCACAGGACGGCATGGAACCCTATCAATCTTCAGTTTTCAAGAACTGCTTTTTGAATTGAAAATTTGATGTTTCCCCAAATTGCCAATAGGATAATAAACTATAATACCTTTGTAAAGTTATGTTTTGAATGAAGCAAAAATATCCTTAAAAATTTTTTGATCCCCCCACATCCTGGTTGGAAATTTTTTGATCCCCAGTTTTTGGGACCTACTTTTTTTGTTGATCCCCCCTCATATCCCCACCATATTTTATGAACACCCCCTAATGGCACCATTGTGTTGGCATGTGGAGGAATGAAAATGAAATTTAACCATTTATAGTATGTTTTCCACAAAACTTGCCCATACAAAAATAGTGCTCACCACAATTATTGATGTATCACACAATATATGGCTATGAGACTAATTTACATCTGTTGTGAAATTGATCTTACGTGAAGGTGAACAAAGCCCAACAATTGGCAGCGCAGTACCTTTCACACGAAACAAGACATGGACTGTTGGCCCTTGGATCATCCAGGCAAGCAAGAATAACAATACAGCACCTGATTTTGTATTCTTTACTTATGCTAGGGTGTTCTGGAGGTAAGTTCTGTCCCAAGGAAAGGGATTAGCACGATTTGCTAATCCTAACTCAAAAGAAATCAGCAAAAAAATTCATATTTTTATATCTATTTGTGTTAGTATATATTTTTGGTTACTGGCATGGATATGCGGACATAACCTGCCAAGTGGTTGGCTTGAAATCCGTGTATTACAGACTAAGCATACTTTTATCTGTTTGAAATTCTATAACTGCGTATGAAAATTCCGACTTCAGATCAAAAAAGCCTTTCCCGGTGATATCACAGATTTTCAGCGTGTATTGTTGCACCATGATTAATACAGCTTGAGCTCAACACAACTGGTGTACTGGTGTCAAACCACATCAGCTGTTTTAGTGCATTTTTGAGACGCCGTCACTTGTAATGTCTAATTTAGGGAGATGGTATGACAAAATTTCCTAAATTTTTTCACTATTTGTTGGTTTTGTTTCTACATATCGCAGATATGGTGATTTGTACACACTTATCCCTGATTGATTTGTAGTTAAAAATGCATTTCCATATTTGTTCGATTCTCTTGCATCGAACTATACGCCAAACACATTTAGTATATTGTCCCTTTCAACACTTCAAATAATTGGCTTTACTATTGTTGGACGAGGGCGCTATTACCAGGTACCTAGAGAATAGCAGTCGCGACCGGTGCTGTATGAATCGAGGTATTACAGGTATTCGTATCTAAGAGGCAACATGGTGGCATGCACACAAGAGAGCCATATCTATATGATCAGAAATTTTGAAAAGTGCTTTTACTATTGTTGTTGGAGTAGGGCGCTATTACCATTACCAGTACCTCAGAATACTATGTTTCTATGATTATCGAGGTATTACAGTATTCGTCTCTGACAGATTGATCTGAAGATAGGGCAGTTTCATTTATACCTATTACGTAATCGGTGACCGATCGCTGCACTGAACGTCTGTGTTTGTGGTGTGTAGAGAACAAACACCTTCTACAGAAAGCATCATTTAATTCCCAAATATGCATCCCAATTGTCATTGAAACATATGATGTAGGTTGGTAGCTATCGCGTGTGATACCTTGATAAGTCATCTCACAAAATGACAAGTTTTTGGCACCTTTCAACGCCCCACTTAAATGCAGGTAATAGACCACGCCGCATGGCACCCTTTTGATGAGTTTAGCATTTAAGTTGACTAATGGTGACTGACGAAATGTGTACATCCGAGCGTTGCAACTGTTTACAGGCCTTCAAGTGTGGGTTTTTGGAAAGTCTGATGACAAGCTACAGCTGGGTGTTTGTTGATTGTGAATCAATGCGTGTTCCTCGAGATAATGGATTTTTGAAAAATTCACAATTTTTTTTCTCATCAACGAAAATATTTCCAGAAAATCACAAGATGTTACAGATGACATATTGATCAAAGAATTTTTTGTATTTTTTTTACAAACACTTT
>JAMKCH010043488.1:0-11838 GCA_023653785.1 Ophioderma brevispina
ACGACGTGCGTGTGTGCACGTGTAAGGTCCTATAGCTTGCCTTTCACTACAAGGAAGAGTCGTAACTGCAATGGTAGCTATATAATATGGTGATATACTACAGCTTTGACGGGTAATACTGCTCACTGATAGCCTGGTTTTATATGGTGTGACACATATGTTTGATGAATGTCCCCCCGTTTAGGTCCGCTGCGGGCCGGGAAAATTTTTTTGTACCTCCCGCCCGGCTTAAGTCCGAGCTATCATCAATGATTGTCCCGGCAGGGCGGGGAAAAGCTAACGTACTCCCGGCCAAGTCCCCGCTAACATCATCGCTTGCACGGCCAAATACTTTTTTTGTACAATGCCCCGCCTGATGTCCTCGGCAATATACCCCCCGCTATGGGTCCGCTGGACCGCCCAGGGCCGGGATTGTGACTTGACAAGTGCATGACACTTTCATACAGACTTTAAGGTGGCCATAATTCAAAAGTTTAAATCTTACCACAGGTTATGGAGTAAATTTGAAACAGGGGGTGTGAAAATATGTCCCTCTATGTGTTGAGTGAAGTATTCTCTTCCTCAGAAGCCGTCAACTGATTTGTTGAGCATTTCCTCACAAAATTCCCATTTGGATATGTAGTACATCATAGGACTTTGGTAAAAGGCCCATTTACCAGGGGCAGTGCTCTCCATTCTCGCCTTCATTCATATGACCTGATCACAAATCATAGGTAAATCTTGTGTAATTTGCACCAAGTTATCATTACCACCTTACAAAGGATCAAAGCAAGCTTTCCATGATGTCTTATTTTTAAAGGTAACGCTTTTGAAACCTATAATGGAAAACAATAGGGCTAGCTAAATATTTTCATTGGTATTTTCATATATTTGGTCTCATTCTAAAAGCGAGCTTGGCAGCAAAGGTGTGGGCTTTTTTGTTTGTTGCCTTTTCTTGGTGGTCTGGAACCCCCCAAAACAGTACATACTGTATGGCATTGGTTCTACTTTCAGTATTTGAAATAACTCTATACTTATTCCATTTAGCTTCCTCGAGTCAGTACATCACCAGCGCTTTTAGGAAAAACCGATTTTTGTGTGTGCCTTTCACACACCAGCCTTGGATAAACTACACGCAGTTATCTGTCATCGCTTGATTAACACCCCACATTGTCTTCTTGCTGTGATCACTGCATAATACCCTGACGTCACTGACTCGAGGAAGGTAAAAGCACGATAATTCCATGGGAAGGCATGAAACTACAACATGCACAAAAATATCCCACCCTACAGTATTCCAAAAATACAATAGATTATTGCAGATAAGATGTACCATGACACCCCCCCCCCATGCTTGGTGTGTTAAACAAAATGAAATTGACAATTGCTGGCATGCAACCTTAATTTCTCCTCCACCAACTAGTTTCCGGATGTTGCTTTGTCGTTTGAAGCTTTGATCCAAATTAATTATTTTGAGCGATCTACCTAAAAGATTTTCATTCATGAAACTAGCGGATACGTTGTTTTTTTCCCCCCCCCCCCCAACAATATCTAGAAGAACCGACCTCACAGCCGAAGAGACAGAGTGGTGACTAATACTGATTGGATAATTCCAGGAGAATGATCACATGAGAAAAACAGGTTTCGTCTGGAGGATACCATAATAGCTTATAAGTTTACACATTAGATGAAATCATTTGTAATTCTATCACTTAAAGACATTGGATAATAATAAAAACCTTTCCTGGCCCAGACTCTCTTTACGGTTCATTATTTAGTTTTTACGGAATACAAAAATCCAAATTCATAGGGTAGAGAAGGGGTGGGAAGGTTTCTTGAACTGTCCGCATGGAATGATTCGAGCTTCCCTCATGGCCTGTATCCAATTTGATCAGGAATTTAAGGAAGGTACATTTTTTGTCCTACACTTTATCAATTTTCCAAATTTGGTCAAGAAATCACTAAAAGTGCCATTCCACTTATGGGAATATCTTAAAAATTGTAATTTGGGGTGCACCTTTAAACATGTCTGTTTTGCCAGAAAGGCCTGTCGGTTCTGCGGACAAGTAGTCGCTCTCTTCTCTAGGGGTACACACAAGGGATTTTTTGAATCAATCCCATGATGCCAAACAATGTCCTATACTGGAAGTATTATAGTCAGGGACATAATTAGCCGACATGACGCGTATGTCAATGTTTGTCAGGCGGCTGGACCTGTTGATTGGTGTGAATATGTTAGTATGGGCAGTGGTATGTTTAGACAAAATATGATTTAATATCAAACTGCCCTATTGAGTCGAGTTTTTTGACGCACCGGACACATTCACGTAAGTAACTTTCCTGTTTCATAGCTTGTAAAATGGTCACAGACTCTGTCTTCATGGCTGACAATTGTTCGGCACGCGCAAATATTTCAGACCGCGCAATCTCGCCTTATCCTGTCCTGACTATATAAACTCAAATGTCATACTTGGGATAAATGTTCCAAATTTGGAAACCACAAATATTTCATCAATCAATGCTAAAAATTTCCCTACATCACTAACACTTTGGTGGCTAAAATGAGACTTAAAGTTGAGGAGGTTTTTATGTGTTCCGATAGGATTTTATGCGGACCAATGACCTTACTGAGGTGAATTTCCCACAACTGGGCATTATGGGATTGCTCAAAACACCCTCTGGGTAACCACATGTGTCACATGTCAGTTTGTGTTTCCATCTAAGAACAACCATTCATTCCAACACCTAATGATTTGAATCACAAGTTTACCATCCCTTTGATTTTGATCTAATGCTGTCAAATGAAAAGACTTCAAAAACCATCTTGGAGCCTTGTCATTATCTGTAACTGTTAACGGAAAAAAACAAGCAACATGTGTAACCAGCACGTATATAAGAGGGATGGGGGGGGGATTTGTTTGATGGAAAAATAACCTAAAATTGAAATAATTGGCTAGAATTCTCTTTCTTCATTTCATTAAAGGGGCATTTGTGATCCACGCTTCCCCGCCCCGCCCCGACGTTAACCAAAATTATTTGAATTTGAATAGAAATTAGCAACACAGTTGCCTTGATGAGGCCCTGTGGATATGACCCGGGGGCACTTGTATTCATCTGGTGGATTGATGCAATGAAACATAGACGTACAAAATGCACTCCTAAACAAGTGAATTTCCATCGACTAAAAAAACAATACCCTAAACAAGGATTTTTTGTCTGGTTTGCTATACTAAGAAGTATTTTTGTCACTTTTTTTCTACCCTAAACAAGTAGCAATGCAAATTTGTGTCAGTAATATACCCTTTAATTTTCCTTGCTTTGATGTACAATATTGGTATCGCTTTGATCTCCTCTGCTTCACTTGAGTATCACATACCTAAACACATACCTCACAATTTCAGGGTTAAGAAAAAAACATAACCCTTTTTTTTCCAACATTTGCTCTTTTTGACACCCCAATCGATTGTATGCTTGTTGGAAAAAAAGAGACCCTTTTTTTACATTTTTTCTTGTTCCACGCTCATATCCACCTTTGATACAAGTTGCCACCCCCCCCCCCCCCCCCCCCCCCCCCCGGTGATAATATCATTTGCCTTCAAAATGCACTCATCAGAATCAACTAAATAGTCATAAATTAAACAAAGTTTGAAACCAAGTTTTTGTGAGGTTATCTATGCACCATAGACAATAAATTAAGTCTAGGATCATGAAATGCTATTGAGTTTGCAGACTGTCTCATGGGTGGTCGACTGCTTCAATTATAGGACAGATCATATTGGCAACTAATTTGTAATGGGGGCGTGAGCCCATTGGCGACCTAAAAGTCGACTCGGAAGATTTCAATGTTGGTAATTTTTTGTGTGTGTAGTAAATAAAAAGTCAACTAGAACTAAGCAATTACAAGGTTTCGATTGAATCGGATTTTTCATTTGGATTGCATGAGTAGTATGCAATTCCAAAGGATACTGTGTTAAACAAAAATTCCAGATCTTGAATTTATACAAAGTAGTGAAAAATTGTTGAAAGAGTGAGGGCACCCCCCTGGTAAGCGGAGTGGGCCTTTACAAAAATGCCAAAAGAAATGGTGAAAAAGTGTTTATAAGTTGATAGTCGGTAGGACATTGCTTTTTTAAGGTGGGGTAGTAGAAGCACGGCGGATAATGCTTGTTGATTTTTTATCAGGAAACCCAAAAAACCTTTTTAAATGCATGAGGACTCTGAAAAAATCGAATGGAGGAAAAATGGGGGGGGGGGAATATTGTACTTGTCTTCGACTCCATTACAATATATTCTTGTATCATTATCTCAACAGCCATTCAATATTATATAATTGATTGCTTGAGGTTATTTACAGTGTATTGCACTCTTTGCAGAAAAATGCCTCCTCAATAATGCTGAAGGAGATTGAGTAAAAACATTCTTAAGGACACTGATAATGTTTGCTTTCATGAGCATTTCGGAATGGCATTATCGCAAGAACAACATATCACATGATGTCTAAAAACTTAAGGACCTTTTCAATTACGTATCCTTAAGTGGTCAATGTGCATGTGTTCCAACGTAATATCAGTTTGGGGAGAGGAGAAACCACGTATTGATCAGGTGTTGAAATGTCAGGTGTTAAAAACACCCCCAGATACATGTTTATTTAGGATTTTGGTAGTTGTTTTGCAATCGTTCCAGCTTAGGAAGAGATTTAAAGCAAAGATTGGGCATGTCCAACCTTGGTATCAATCAAAGAGTTACCCCATTGTTTTTTGGCGGGGAGCATATCGGCATGTGAGTGCAAGAAGTTGTAAGTGCAATAGCGCCAGTGATAAAATCTGTGTGCTGCCTGTATTAGGATAACTCAATTTATGTTTCCGTGAGTCAGGGCTTTGAATGGTTCTTTCAGGTGACTCTCACCTGAAGAACCATTTACAAGAGCTTTAAGGAGCCAGGAACAAGACATGGCATCCTTAGTATGCTTGATGGGATTTCTGACAAATGGCAGCTATTGCACTTATGATATTTGTTGCATTCATCACGATATTATTTTGCCAGCGTCTTCAAATAGTGCACTCTTAGTATTGATAGTGGCAAATCAGAAAAACAAAAACCCCAAGCCCACTTAAATATTTACGACAATGTAAACAGATCTACAAAACAATATCTGAAGTTGCGACCAAGTTTAATAAGAATGTACTAAAAAATGTAAAAAAATCTTGTGAAAATGTGTGCCGCTTTAAAGGTGCAAAGGGAAAAAGTGACATTGCATTGCTGTGGTTCGCTGTTTGCACATTAAAGGTGACTCAGAGAATTTCCGATGAGGGCACACTCATTTTGTGCGCCTGCCTTAAGGCAGGAAGAACATAGGGCACTTGTCCACTGTAGTCGGTTGTTGCTGTTGTTGTTGTTGTGAAAAAGGGTTAACATTTGCCGGTATATATCCAACATACTTTGATCGATTTAACCAAACGTTGAGGTCACATACCAAGGTCAAAGGTCATGTGAGGTCAAGTTGTATATAGGCTGAAAAATGGCAAAATTAACCTCATTTGAAAAGTGAAGTTCAATGGAAAAACCAAAACTTGAGTCATAGGTGGCAACATGTGCTCCCTCATTTGTAATGAGTTCAATGGTCACATACCAAGTTTAAAGGTCATGTGAGGTCAAGTTGTAAGATAGGATGAAAATGTAAATTGACCGCATTTGAAAAGTTGAAGTGCACTTGGAACCAAACTTAGTTTATGGAGTTGAATGCAATCCCTCTTTGTTCATGAGTCAAAGGGCACATATTCAAGGTCAAAAAGATCATGTGAGGCTATCTTCACAAACCTCGACGGCAGGCGACCACAAGCGGTCCGAGGACCAATGTATTTTCTAAAACAAAATGTGGTTTTGGCAATACATAATTGCTGTCCATAAATAATCACTGTATGAAATAAAACTAAGCTCAAATGGGAAGTCCGTTATAGAAAATCACATACGTTGTTCATAAAATTCTGGATCCGAAATGTTGTGATCACGGTGTCCTATGGCACTGTTGTGCTGTACAGAAATGTTTATGCTGAAAACGAACCTCGGATTCATCATTTTCTAACTTGGAATTAAGCATTTTAGGTGACATATTTAGTTCGAGATGACTAGTTTTAATCACTACACACACAAATCCAACTGAACTTTGTAACAGTAATTTGTAGGTGGAGGCCCGGGCTGTCCACAAAGACCTTGAGGTCAGAGGTCATCAATTAGGGGTTGATTGAGGTAACTTTGCTGGTATGATTGGAGATCCAAGAACCTTGTTGTTAGAGGCATGGATGAAGGAAATTGGTTTAAACTAAGCACATCTATGATTATGAAATGTGGACAAAGTAAGGTGTTATTGCAATTCCTCATGGGGGTAGTCAATGATGAGTTACAATATTCTCATCCTCAAGGACACAGTTCAGTGGGTTGACGGAATTGAATGAACTGACTTGTGTGCTCGGGCTCATACCATCTACCCAAAAAAACAGGGTGGTGTATTCTAAATACACTGATAAAGTTGAAAGTTAGGAACTGTGACATGGGAGTGAGACACCTCCAGCTCATAGTGAGTCATGTATACAATACAACTCGCTTGATGCATGTTCACCGGCTTTTCAATGACATTTTAGTTCCAGGGCTTGCCGATTTGTATGATGTTACTATCTAGTTGTTGCCAGATGTATTTAAACCAGGCCCAACCAATGATGACTTCATGTGGCCCCTTAAAGAGCCTTTCCCAACATTGCAAAAGTGGGACTTTTATGTTCAAGTTAGCTTAAGTGGGACTTTTATGTTCAAGTTAGCCTAGAACACGTTTGTTAATCAGTGTAATCATCTTGACATTTCTTATGTTCAAGAATTCTTAAGTTTTGTAATAAAAGTAAATTAAGATACATTGCAGTGCCAAGTTTCCAGTACATGTCGGTGAATGTTGCCAAACTGTTACAATGATTATACATGCAGTGTGTTCGCAACACCTTTGTGACATGTGGAATGAGTAATCAAGCTCGGTTTTTAGAGTTCTGTGGTGGAATATGGTAAGCATCACAAGGCCTGGAAGAATTATTAACTAGGTCTAAGGCAAAAAGGTTGTCATAACATCCGGCACCATAGAAAACCTGCCGCCCAATTTAAAAAAAACAAACAACAAAAGATGAAAACATCATGAAACAAGACAACAAAAAAAACCTACAACAAGTAAAATATAAAGATCTTTAAATACAAAAACATTGGTAAAAAAAAAACCTTTGGTAGCATGTTGTATTCATTTTAGATGTAAAATCAGCTATGAAGGGATAAAGTAAGTTAAAAAAAAAACCAGACCAACCGAACCCTATATTTTCTCCATTACAGCAAACAAACCATATTTTTATTAGGCTGAGAGTGATGAATTGATTAGAATTGTTTATGGTTAGCACTTTGCTAGGGGTCTTGTGATTTGGAAAGTGTTTCCGATAATAGGAAGTATGGTATTGGAGGAGGGGTTTTGCTTATAGTCAGTAAGATCAGTTCTTTTGTTAAAGGTATCCCGTAAGATTAACCCTAACCCCACTCCGCATACGCGTGTATGCGTTTCCTTTCTTTCCTTCTTGTTGCTATTTGTATGATTTATATTTGTTGTGTTTGTTGTTGTTGTTTGTGTGTGTGCATGGGCCGTGTGGTTGACGCTGGATCTTCCAAAGACCACTTTCCCCAAGAGGAACAATGAATCTTAACAGAACTCGTAAGAAAAGGATATCTATCAACTATAAATCACTGATCTCCAACAAAGCACACACGCCTACAGTCAATCTTGACGAAGAAACAACTGAATCGCAAAATAGCTCACAGTATAGAAGTAAGTTCCTGAATCTTACAAAATCACACTATGTCAGTCATTATAAGCCACAAAATCTAATAATATCCCAGAAATAGCACACCAGTGGCACAATGTGTGATTTTGGGAGATTTGGTTGAGTTAGGGTTAAAGCAGCACTGGCCCACCTTTTTTTCAGAAAATATGAAATTTCTTCAATTGATTGCACGATAGTCTTGGCCATTGAAGAAGAGAGATATATTTTACACAAAAAAATAACATAAACCCAAAAAGCAGATAGGGACATCACGAATGGGCTAAAGACATCCAGGTATTTTGTAGGCTAAATTTACGTTTGTGGGCAACTGTAAGAAAGAATGTGTAATTACATGAATTAACCATATGACTCAAACTGCATTAATATAGAAAGGAGGAAAACCAGCAAAGGTCACAGACCGGTCAAACAAGGCGCAGTGTGATGAAAATCAACTCTGGCTTGTTTTCTTGTGTTACACATCATTTCAGCGTATTCTGCTGAATTAATGCCGCTGGCAACATGATAAAAGTCCTGTTACCCATAAGCACGCTGACTTGGCCTTAATAATTTCAGGTGATGGCTAATTTATGTGAAAGCTTTATAACCATGCAAAAATATCAATTTCAAAAAATCAAGAGGGCGCACTATTTTTCAAATGTGCCAGTGTCTCTTTAACTTACTCTTGATTCCAAAATAATTGAGAATTTATTTTCTGTTTTCTGTGTGCAGATTGGCACACATAGAGGTAACTCTGGTAGAGGATGGAAAGAATAGAGGATGGAAAGAAAGTGTGTGTATGTCCATATGTATGCGTGCATACAAACTGCATATACTTGTTTAATTGACACTTTTAAATGGCCATGGTCGATCACTAGTAGCCTCATCCTCGGAATCCCAGATTTTACTGGAAGTGGTCAAAATTTGGATATCTGACACAGCTGTTTGAAAGTCTCATTTATTATGACAAAAATTAAATAAAACAAAAAATATTGATGGCGACACAGTTTTGATAACCGATTTTAATTATTTATTCAACTAACTACATCCTTTGTAAATTTTATGAAATTCCATTGCGGGCAAATATGAATTTTCTTAAAAATTTAATTTAACACGTCTTTCTAGATGGAGAATGTGCATATAGAGGGCGCTATAACATTCAAATTATAACTGCAGGCCTATATGGCAAGATTCCTGCAATGGATTTATGATTTTTGCACAGATGATAGCTCTTGCATGTCCCTACTTATATCAGTTGTCAAAATTGTGTTGCAACTGCTTAAATTTCTAAAAATAAGAGACAATCTGCATGGGGTCAAACAGCTGTGCTGAAGAAAGCTACTATGTTTTTCATTTACCCTGTGAAATCTTAGGGCTAAAGGATTGGTTTTAATGTTATGAGCAAAAACATGCCCCATTTTGGTCAACCAGTATCAATCATACAAAGTACTCTATGGGGATTACAAAAATCATGTTTTTAGCTCCTCTTACATCAAAACGAATTGAAAAATTAGCACAAAACTTTACAGAAAGAATGGCCTTTGCCCCAAAACCATCAAGATGAAAAAAAAATGTTTAATTTCAATGTTATTTGCTCAAAAAATTCAAAAATTAGTGCAAAGTCTGAATATGAGTAAGTAATTCATCTACACATTTGATAATTACCTCCCCTCTTTCAAATCTTAAAAATGGTAATTTTACCTTGCAATTTACAAAATGTGTTGCTGCAGGGAAAACACAAATGCCTGTGATATAATCAGTTCACTTACACCAATGACCTTTGCAATGCTTCATTAGTTTTTTCCATTGCTTAATGAGGCAAATAAATCAGTAGATAGCACCATATGACACATTCATTTTGCTGTACAGTGTTAAAGCAATAACAGCACATTTTTGGAAGAGCGCCCCCAATTTTCAAAATTTGAGCTTTTTACATTGTGTTGGTAATTGTCTAGAAAACTACACCTGCGAGTGGTAATGTCCAGAAATGTCTATTTGGCATAAAAGAAGCGATTTTTGTATTTAGATCGGGATTCTTGATCGTAATTTAATGTCGGAGCTTGAAATGCCAAATTTGTCTGTCCATGATGAAATAGTGTCACCTTACGAAAATGACCTCTAACTTAACTTGCCTGAACCGATGCAACAACTAATGGATGAGCGTAGACACGTAAATGGCACAATTTCCTGGGTATTTCATATTGGAAGGACGTTTCCAGCAGCTGCTGAATTATTATCAGAGATCTCTGATATCAATTGTTCTAATTACAGAATTCCGTCTTTTATTTGCGACACATAGTTTTGAGCTCTACCACTCACAGGTATTGTTTACTATAGTCAATAACCAAATATCTTGGAAATTGGGGGTGCTCTTCAAAAAATGTACTGCTTTAACTGAAAAAAGTTGAGATTTTATATTATCTGAACCGTTGGCCTAAGTATTTGTGTGCCTAATCTTATGTGCAGATGATCTACTCTGGAAGAAATTCGTAATTTTGTATTTTCTGTCCGTAAACAGACAAATTACAACACATGGCCCTGGGGCACCATGATACAAGTATTTGCTCATAACATCAAAATGCACCGTCATAATCAACTGCAATCTGTCTAGATACCACCATAGGCGGTAATATTCTAGTTTATCTTTAAAATTGCCTTCAGTGTATTATTTTCTTTATATGGTTATTGTGTTCAATGGAGCAAGCAGTCTGTTGACACTTAATGCACATACATTATATGGACAATTATTGCAAATGCAGTAGTGTGTGAAATGTCTGTCTATAGATAAAGGTTTATGTAAATTGATATAGTGGTATCTGTGTCAGTTTAATGTTGTGATGTATGGTGTTGTTCAAGAGGCAGGCAAATCATTATAGGAGAAAGTGGGTAACAAACGCTTAGTTTTGAAGAACTGATTTGTTCATTAATATCTGTGAAGCCTAATTGTCAATCTTAAGCAAGGTCAAGTTTAAGATTTGTGTGTTACATATATCAAGCCTAATGTGTAATTTAATCTAAATCTCAAAAGACTAGAAATTCAAAATTATACTTCACAACGGTTTTATTAAATATAAACATAAATAATTTTTTGCTTTTTTAATATTTTAATACAAGTGTCTCAGAAGACGGCGCGCATGTTGTTTTAAATTGGTGCATGTGCAAAAATGTTGGCTTGAGGTGAGTCTAATTTTAGACCTTCATTTAAACAGGGTTAGTCCTTCATGAATGGACCTTTTTTAGACCCACGAATACTTCGGTGGGTTTATACTATTGGGGTTTGAAGCCAATGGTTTTGTACTGGTGTTTTCTTATATCGTATTGTCTTGAATTTCGCATGTGTGTTTGGATGACGTGGGGAAAATAATGCAGCGTTTTCGTTTGCGTAATAAGGTTGTGAAAGCCAATTTTAGGTCCTAAACCAACAAATTGGTTGATTTGGTTCGTGGTTGTGTCCATTCAGCTTCCTTTTGGATGTGTGCATTGTTAATGGCCATGAAAGCTTTTGGGAATAGCAAAAGTCCAATCACAGTTAAGCCTCTGGCAAGCCCTTCCCTTGGTCCTTCCAGATTTGCACCTCATGGATATACCTTAGTTGTGTCAATCAGTGGTTCTTTTGCAATTGTGTTTGTTTACTATTAGGGTCACTTTACCTGCAGGACACCTCCCGTCTGTTGATTAATTTCCAGGCTCAACCCCTTCTGGTCAGGTGAGCACATTTTGCAATATGCTAGTACATAGTTTTTACAATGGAGTATAAATTTACATTTCTGCACATGAGGAATTTTAACTAAAAATGGTTTATATTTCCTCGAATAACTTTGTGTTTTTTTACCATGATAAGCCCAACATGCATCACCCATCGAATGGGGCCAGTAGTGACTGCTCAATTAATTATCGGTCAGTCCGATAGTATATATCCTCTACCCAGTAAAAATCATTTCTTTCTTATTAAAATAACTGTCTGGAATTTCCTTGATCCCCTAACCCTTTCCTGTGTGTGTGTGTGTGTGTGTGTGTGTGT
>JAMKCH010043489.1:0-12619 GCA_023653785.1 Ophioderma brevispina
TTACTATTTAACAAATATTTGGGTGTCTCTCATTGCACCTTTAAGTATATGCCTTCAGTTTGGGGTTTTGGATACATTTGGCTCCATGGGGTACTGGATACATTTGGAAATATAGCCCCGGTCAGATATGATCAATGTATGGGTCCACATGCACAAGCATATTACTATCAATCACGATTGATCACCACCTGACCGGGTCTTCCTGAAAAATCCAATGCCACCTTAAGAGAGGCATATACTCGATATCAAATGCCTCCCATAAGTGTGTATGGAATTTATAATCCAGAACAGCCCACTTACACATGAACACATTTCTAACTCTCGAGTCAAACAAGATAACCACAACTGCAACTACCTAGTCAAACCGTTCTCACAATTGCAATTGCAAGTCAAACAAGATAACCACAACTGCAACTACCTAGTCAAACAAGTTTACCACAATTGCAATTATTAGTTGCTACAAAATCAATTGCACACGATGTACGAAGTTGATTCGGTTGCACCTACAGTTCTAGTTTTTCATTACATACAACTTAATATACCAAATTTGGTATCTAAAACCTTAATCTATAAACATTACTCTCTTGACCTTCCTCTCCTACCTTTCTTCTGCTGTATTGACAGGTTTGGTTTGTCTTACTTCGTCCACTCATGGCACTTGAAGACCTGGACATGTCCTCCTCTTGGAGGATCTGTTTTAACAGCTTGGCAGCATGGGATGGTCACGGTCCATTTATTTTCTTCTGCCCAGTGCCTGAAGTTGTGATTAAGATAAACAGGAAGATACAAAACCAATTCATGATTTGAATGTTTCAATAAATTCAAGTTTAAAGGTTACAAGCTTTTAAAACTGCAACTATAAACTTGACTTAAAGTTGAAATGTAGTCCAAAATGATTCTGCCTGGAGTGAAAATCTATTGAAGTCTGATTCAGAGATTTCCAAATATAATTTTTTTTGTGTAACAATCAGGGCGACCCAGGATTTTACGGGGGGTTGCGGTTCTTCCAAAAAGTGGACTGACTTTTTTTGGACAATAGTACCTACCCCCCTAAAATTGGTCCTTTTTTTTTGACGTTTTGAACAGTCATCAAAAATCAACCAAAATGGTGGACGTTTTCACATCATTGTTTTTTTTTTATTCTCTAAAATAAAATTTTTGGGACCTTTTATCAAAAAATCTGCAAAGAGTGGAACCTTTTTTTCCTTCCCCTTTTTTTGGGGGGGGGGGGGGTCTTTTGTGGAATTTGGGGGGTGCGAAACCAGCACCCCCCCCCCCCGTACGGGCCTGGTAACAATTACAATAGTCCAACAGAACTAAATAATCGTCACCTAAAATGGCTCAATTCCAAAGTTTGAGATGAATCGGATTTTTTTCGTTTTCATGCAGTAAAACATTTTGGTACAGTATTTGTGCCATAGGATAACTGTGTATAACAAAAATTCCGGATCCGCAATTTTATAACAGAAGTTGTGATTTTTCTATATGACGGGGAAAAACCCCTTTCGATTTGAGCTTGAGCTATTTCACAAGTCAATATTAGCAGCTGTCCCAAAAAAAATGTTAACACTCGGGACACGGGCATTTTGTCAAAAATAAAGTACGCATGGGTCTTGTTTGGTATGCACTTAAAGCTAACTAAATAAGCTTTATTTGCGTTTATTCATTTCAATGCTATATTAAGAACAAATATCTGCTTCTTCAAACGAAGTACAATTTCGGATTGGTCCGATTTGCAATAGTCAACATTTGTAAGATTGTGTTGAAACGTGGATTTTGTAACATACTCAATTTGGGTTCTTGATTGTGTTATTGATTTGGCAATTGAACTTATTGAAGATATTGACAATCCCTTTTGAACTTCATTATTGTCATAAAGTGAGTGTGTATTTTGTCTTTATGATCAGCAATACTTGTGTTTTTCAAGATTAATCAGTCAGTTTACTTTCAGTAGCAGAGTTAGTCCTATCAAATCGCTCAAAACTACACAGAATGTTAACCAAACCAAATTAAAACCAAATAATCAGACACTTCCTTATTGGATTCCCGGTCCCTCCCAATATAATCTAAGATTTTATAAGCAGAATAACCAACAAAAACACGAAAGTAAACAAAAAAGAAAGAGAAACTTCTGCTAATGAGCCTACATGGACTAATGAAGCAGGCATAATTGGAAATAAAGACACCAGTGGCAGGCCATACAGATCCACGGACCAGAATGGCAAAAACTCAAGCCAACATTTTTCTTGTTAGAAGAGCAGTTGTGGTAGATCCAACAATGTACATTTGGTAAAACACAGTGGCAGGAATCTCCAAGTCTTTCTTTAATAGATAAACACTGCAAAATCTATTTGTTTTCTTTTAAAGATGGAAAGAGGATGTGCTATGAAGCCATGTGTATTCATGTTACATCATGCATTCCAAGTGTTCTATAGTAAAAATCGGACCAAGTTGCTTTTGCTTTCTCATAATTGATGAAGCATATCTTTTGTTTTACGTATCGGATTGGAATGAAATAAATGGAATATTAAAGATTGTTTTATTGGCTTTAAGGGGACACCAAACAAAGACCCATGCGTACTTTTCTTTTTTCAAAATGCCATCGTTACGAGTGTTAACATTTTTTTGGGACAGCCTGTATATGGACAAGCATTATGTATATGCAAAAAACATGATTTGTTTGAAAAATGAGGGTGCTTTCCTCAGGAAATCTCTGAATCAGCCTTTAAGAAAAGATTGAGCATGGAATAATAGCAATATCATGTGTAGTGGCAGTGCCAGACTTCTTTTCCTTTTCCTTTGGAGGACAAAATGAAACTTGGGGGTGAAATTTGGCCCAAAATTTGGTGATTTTTTTGCCCCAAATCGCTGATTTTTTTCCAAAAATCTGTCATATTTCTTCTGGGGGCTGGGGGGCTGGAGGGAGGGGTGGGAGGGGAACTGGTTGGGTAAGATTTTTTTTGGGGGGGAATTCCCCCCCCCCCACCCCAATGTCCCCTGGGGGCCAACCACTGATCATGTGGAGATATAAGATGACACAAAGACATTCACACCAGAAAGCTGAGCGAGTAATGAAAATATTATCAGTATAGGCCTGTCTTTATTACTCAATAGCAAAATGGCTATGATGATAAGGCATAAAAAAAATTGTTTGTTTGGCGTAACCCGAACGACCCTAAAACAACCTGCCGACTCAAAAGTTTTTATGCAATAAGTACAAAATAAAAAAATATTCTGCCAACCGACCCATTATTTTCATCCACAATTAAATTTTTTTTTACCAACACAAAGACGAAAAAATAACGAAACAAGACAACAAAGCAACTACAACAAGTAAAATAAAAGATCTTTGCTATGTCATTGAAACAAGCTTTAAATAGTAGCATCTTGTATTCATTTTAGATTAAAACATTGAGAAGATCTAAAAAAAAAATTTTTAAAAATCTAACGGACAGACCCTGATATTTTTTCTCTGTTACGCCAAACAAACATTTTTTATGTCTAACATACAAGTTTTCCTTTCTCTGTGAGGTAATAACTTTTTTCACTTCATTACATTTGTTTTTATACAGAAATCTTAAATGCATGGGCCTCTTGGTTTCCCCATTTAAACCTGTCTATTAGGCAAAAAAACAAAACAAGTTTGTTTCTAGTAGGCCATGCACAAATTCATTTTGGAGCCATTTTTAATGCGTTTTTTTATTTAATGAAATGACAAACAATATTATTTTTTAAAACAAAAATACCTTCAGATATAGGCAATTTCATATATAAAATTTGAAATGGATATGGGTGTAACTTAGGCTGGCGCTTCCAAACCCAGGGGCATTCGGTGACAGAGGACTCCAAAAAAAATAGGGGTCTTTGGCCTTTGGGTGAAAAAGAGCCAAACTGCCCCATGGGTTTTTAAGGTGACAAATTTGCAAATTTTCCCAAAAATGGGGTCTTTGGGTGAAAAATTTGCAACAAATATTAAGGGTCTTTGGATGACAGAGGTAAAACTTTTTCAAAAAAAAAATGGGGTCTTTGGGTGAGATTTAAAAAAAAATATGGGGTCTTTGGGAAACAACGATGCTGAAAATGGGGGTCTTAACAGCCTTACATACATGTTACCTCAAAAATGGGAGTGCCCCCCAACCCCCGGAGAATGTTACACCAAATGTGTCCTGAATTTAAAGAATCACCTGATTGGTTACTGAAGTCATGCAAATGGCTTTTTACAACTTACACTCTCAACTTGACTAATTTCATGTAAGCCGTTAGATCTCCACTCTGTCTAAGATCTTTGGCCAGCTTGTTGTGATCAATCAGTGAGTGGCGAATCTGAAAGGAAAAAATCAAGAGAATGTACAAATAATAGACTTGCTTTAAATTTAAGAAGATGTATACTCTGCTCAAACATGAACTGCCTTTACCTTCCTGTTTAGGACCACCTTTTTCACATTAAACCTGTTAAACACAAACAAATGGCGCCTTGCCTGAGATTCTTTCAGTTAAAATAGTTTAGGAATATTATAGCTTATTATGTACCTTGGTGAATTATATACTGCATTTGTGGAAATTTTTGCGAGGTTTTCATTTTCGTGAATTTCGCAAGTGAACATAAAAATGCGAAAATAAAAACTCGCGAAAAATACTTCTTCCAATAGATTTGTATTGCATTGATGTCAATACCTGAAATTAAATTCTCGCGCATTTGGTAAAACTGTTAAAATCGCGAAAATATCTGTACGCGGAAATTTTAACTTGGGGCTTTGTAGAATCTGCCATAGCCTCTATTGTCACATCATCTCTCTTAATGCTTGTTCCGATTTATGTCTATCGTGTTTTCTACTTCATATAAGAGCCTGGCACTTGTACATACACCCCATCAAGTACCGTGGGAAACAAACTTGCGGTTTTGATGGTAGAAGCAATAATGCACATTGAAAAGCCCTATTCAATACTGTGGTAATATTGATGGTTAACCATAAATTCGCCAGTTTTTTGTTTATATCTTGGGAATGAAATGGATTTGAGGGCTCAAATTTCAGGACGACAATGAGAAAAATATGGCCTTTCAACTGATATCAAAATCGATATTACTTCCAGGTAAACCAGGAGGGTCCCAAAGACGATCGGAACACGCACCTTCAAAGGTCCATGGCCCGATAGCAAATAGTCTAGTCCCCAGGACCCCCACCCACCCCAATTTTACATTAGTGGACAAAATTTTGGTGTTGAAAAAGCTACTATTTTTCTCATTTACCCTGTGAAAACCCTGTGAAATATTGTGTGAAACTTCATAGATGGGGTATGGGTTAAAAGGTTGTTAAATCAAGAGGAAAATTTTATATAAGGAAATCGGGCGATCCCCCCTTTGAATTACACTTTATGCTACAAGGACATTTCCTTGCAATGTCTTTTCTTTTCAATGTTTAAATGACAATCAAACATTTAATTTCATAGTCTTTCAAAGCCTGACTCCTGATTTCTTTCTTTGTGCAAAAAGCACTCTATCCTGCCTCCAAAAGAAGGTCTACTCATTTTTGGATTAAAAAGTGAACTACACACCTGTGAGATGACTACAATGTTTTTCATTAGTAGTTTACTAGTTAGTGCCTTCTGACTGTGCATACACACTGCCAACTGCTTGCCTGGCCCATATTCAGTCACATACTTCTGGGGCGGATCCAGGATTTGAAAAACGTCAAAATTACCGGGGGGTTGAAAGGCTGTAACTTGTCCAAAATGGGCTGATTTTGCAAGAATTTGCAGAATTACCGGGAGGTGCGAGCCCCCTCCGCCCCCTCCCTGGATCCGCGCCTGTTCTTGTCAGCACAAAATGCAATACTATCGATCAATTGGCCTGAATTGGACACCTTAAAGGTGCAACGAGAGATATCAGATATCAGGTGTGCCTAAAAAAATCGAAAGCACTGATTTTTGCCCTGATGTAAAGCTTTCCATCAAAAATATCCCCATCTGAAAGGATTAAGCTGAGAAATGTTTCTTTGGTACAAAAATTGTAAATTTCTAATTTCGTATAGGAGCAAATATGAAATTCAGCCTATGTTTTATATTGAAATATAAGCAAATCAAAATCACCTTTTTCCTCTCCTTTAAGACATTTCTATAGCCAAATACCAGGTAAGGAAATCTATTGAGTGTCTAATCTGTATAAAAATTACTCTTTTGACACAATATTTGGGTGCCTCAAAATCTCTCGTTGCACCTTTAAGACAATTCAGCTAATTATCAGTTAATGACATATTCATCCTGATATTTTAACTATGTAACTCTATATATTGAGGTCATAAGGTCAGATACAAAACTGGTAGACCTTTTTTTCCTGTGGTTGATTCCCAGTATAATACAAGGGAACCCTCTTTTGTAGATTGGGCTATAGATAAAAGAGCAGGCACGGATCGAGGAAGGGGGGCGGAGGGGGTGCACGTCTCCCGGTAATTCTCCAAAATCTTGCATTTTGGAAAAGTTTCAGCCTTCAGCCCCCGGTAATTTTGACGTTTTTCAAATCCTGGATCCGCCCCTGAAGAGGGTCTTATTGGAGTAAACTAGTGACTTCAGGGAGATTGGAACATATGACACATTCTTTAACACTTGAGATTGTTTATGCAATTTCATTGGTTCCTAGCCGTGTGATATTCGACGATATCACACGGTACAGCGCGTACGCGTCGGCGCGATACGCATACGCACTGCTCGGGCCAATCGGATGCGAAGAGTAACAATGGACTGATCATTTTCAAATGCTCGGGTAGTTCGTTGGATAAAGTCTACCATAATTTTAGAAATATGTTACTAACAGCTTCTTATTTTGATAAAAGTGTTAAAGAATGAGAATAAAGGTATTGTTTTTAGCCTCTGCCGTGTGTTTATCGTGTCATATCACACGGGCTACAGCACTATTTTAGCGTAAAGCAACTCGGCTGCGCCTCGTTGTTCTACTCAAAATAATGCTGTCGCCCGTGTGATATGACACGATAGGCACACGGCAGAGGCTAAAAACAATACCTTTATTCTCTAAATCTTACCTATGAGCAAAAGGGACCATTCACTTACCTGTAGTCTCACTACTTGCTTGTAAAGTTCAGGCACATGAGCCTTGGTGAATTCAGCCGTAGCCTTACTGACTTCTGCTGCTTCTTTCACCCTCCCTGCGTCCACGTGGCACTCTATCAGAGCAATCATCAGCTGGGCCCGCCATTCGTAGTCTTTATCATCAATGTCATCCAGGGCTTTGACCACCGAGTGAAGGCTTATGGAGAGGTACTGCCGATAGTTGGGTTTGAGGAAGGGCCGGCAGAATTGCCAGTATAGCACTGAAGCATTGTACACTACAAAGTGATATCTATAGTCACAAAACAATACGAAAGGTTAAAAGGCACTACCAGTGATTTGCTGAATCAGAAAATTTAAATAAATAATCAAAAAACAGAAATGCTCTTGTTGATGTTATGTTTGAAAAACTAAATGGTGTTCCATACCCTTGAGGCCAGGGGTGTCTATTTTTCCAGAATCAGAATCGTTCCCCCTTCTTGCTACATTTTATCCCAATTGTTCCCCAAAAGTTAGCAATGGTTCCAATCACCTAAGCATTAAATTCTTTCCCCAAATGACCATAGAGACAAAACCTATTCCCTCAACTAAGGGAAGAACAATGAAAACCCCTGTAGTGGAGCGGTTTGGACTGCAAAATTGTGGGCAACCCCTCCCCTCGGTACAACAAAACGCAACCACTTCTATTCGAAAAATAGTAATAAATAATTTTAAAAAATGATGGTTGTGGTCAAACACTTTGGTGGCAGGGGTGTTTTTTGGGTCAAAAAATCACGTTTTTGAGCTAAAAACTTAAGAAAATCAAGATTTATTAATTTCTTAGCAAAACAAATTTTAATCATGATGCAATACTATCAATCTCTGACATTTATATTACAGATTTCTGTTTTATGGTCTATAATTTTAGCCCCAAAATCACCTTTTTTCCTAAAAAAACATCTTTTTTACCACATGTCACCACAAAGAGTATTACCTGAACCCTTTAGGCAATGTATAAACGTATATCAATAACAGAAAGGAAACCATAAAAAAGTTTGTAATATTTTTACTTTAAAAAAAAATTTTAAAAAATAATTTCGCTTAATTTGCAGCCCAAAATGCATTTTTCGGCTTAGAAATCATCCCTGCCACCAAATATTTCAACCACAACTATCATTTTTTAAATCTCATATATTTATCCTTCAAATAAAGGTGGTTGTGTTTTGTTGTACCAAGAGCGGGATAACTCAAAAACTAGAGCACTTTTCAAAGCTTGGCCGCTCCATTACTGCTTGAGGCATAGATTAAATGCAATTAGCTGACATTGAAATCATTCCATAGGACTACATAGAGTTTGACCTTTTGGTCTCCCGTCACACGTTAATGTGACCTAGTAGCTATGTCAAACAATTTACATCTTTAATCATTGTATCAACTTGAAACAATTTGAACCTATTTTTGCTTAAATCAGAGCATTTTGAGAATTTGACCCCTGTACAGGTGATTTTGTGACCTTTGACCTCCATACCACATTTTACCCTGCATCTTGGTAACAAAATAATTTGAAGACACATGACATGGCCATTGGATTCTTTGTTCCTTGATGCTCTATGGAGAATTTAAGTTGTACTTGGAGATGATTGTAGCATTTTAAATATTGGTCCCCTATCGTTATTTTCCCCCTAATTCTTTTTTGCACAGGATGTGACCCAGCTGTAAAATGGAATATTGAACCTTGACCCTAAACTAGCATAACCAGACAATCAAACCTTTTGTACTTTTTCAGCTGAATAAACTCTGGGCGCCAGCTTCCATCTCGACAGATCTCCCATAGACTACAAAATACCACAACATCTAAATGTGAGTCCACCTCCTATGCCCAAGGGATGCCCAAGGGCAGCATTTTAAGGGCACATGTGGTCCATAAGGGCACATGTGGTCCAGTGGATATGACTGCCGACTCATGATCCAAAGGTTGTGGGTTCGAGCCCCGCTGTGGCCAATGTGTTGTGCACTTGGGCAAGGCACTTTACCTCACTTGCTTCGTCGACCCAAGCGATATTCGGGTAGCTGTTATGGGGAATATTACAATCTAAGTGCTGATAGGATTGTGCGCTTGGCCAGCTGCCGGCCTAGATGAAGCGAAATGATTGTGACGATTTCCTGACGGCAGCGTAATAATAATAGGCAACAGCGCTTTGAATCCTTGGGCAAAGGCACTTTACAAATGTCGGGTATTATTATTATTTATTTTATAATACCTGCCACATGTTTTGATCGAGATCTCGATCACTTGAGCACAGTAAGTGTTAACTCTCTAACTACCACACGTTTCCATTAAATTACACAGTGTGGGATTTTGTGGTAAAAATCCTTTCTTAGGGTTAAGGTACAGAGCGTTGCCCGGCACTCAAAAAGTAGAAATGCACGTTTTGAATGAATGTTACCAAATATTGACTATTTTAGCCAGAAAACTACAATGAAGTAAAATTTTCCTCAATATATGCCCAGTGCTACAAGCTGGCAACAACCCTGCATCCCAGTTTTTATTTGTGGACTGGAGATATATGTCTCATGAACTTCTGTGTTACAAATTAGATTCTTTCAAACTATAGTCGTGTCCACACGGAGGCTGAAACTCCAGAGTTTTCAAAACTCTGGAGTGTCGATCGCTGTTTTTGACCGTGTGGATGCATTCAGGGTTTTACACTCCAGAGTTTTATCGAGGGTCTAGTGGAGTTTTATCCCCCTAAAAAAACTTGGGGGCAAAGCTCAAACTCCAATAACACTCCAGAGTGTTCTGGAGTGTTGTGCTGTTTGGACAGCTTCAGGGGATAGTGAGCGGAGGTGACCTCGCAAGGTCATCTTTGTTGACAAATTCCTGTGTTTGAATATCACGCAGAAAAGTCCACGGCTTCCGGTATGTTGACTTCCGGTCTACACTCCGATATTAGAAGTGGAGGAGAATGGTCAGGGGGATGATTTCAGAGTTTTCGCCATCATGTGGACACAATTTGGAGTGAAGTAAAATAATATTGGATTAAAAATTCACCTCCAGAGTTTCAAACCCTTGGAGTTTTGTGACCGTGTGAACATGGCTTATTTTATTTGACCAATTTTAAGTACAAAATTAAATAGTGCAAACCTTGAATTCTCCTTGGCTAGGTTGATAGCTTTCAAGAGATACACAACAGCTTTTTCAAGTTGATTCTGGAATTCACAAACAAACAAACATCAATTAGCAAATCACGCTATATTCTAAGACATTATCATCATGTGAGTGCAAAAAGGTCGTAAGTGCACTACTTCTATTTGTATGTATCTGTGTGTGCCATGTATTAGGACGTCAGTCTACCTTTCCTTGGTGACACTGTCACCTGAAGACCCTTTCCAAGAGCCACTGACAAAGCCTTGGCATAAAGTATGTTTGATAAGAATTTTCTGACAATTGCAGCCTCTTGCACTTATGAACCTTCTGCATTCCATGACATAATTATATTCTTATTCCTTTTTGAAGACTATCACATCCATTCATGTGGTGTAAAGGCACTACTTGTTAGTAAGATTTTAATAGCCTCAGAAACCATGAGATAGGTGGTGTTATGGATGCATAATCTCACTTGCAGATTCAGTCACTTGTAGAAGACAATTTGAAATATCATCCAATTCTATTTCTGTCAGGCCTAATGCGGAGTTGTTCGTCTCTGGAAGTAATCAGGAATTAAGCATTTTGTGCATAAATAAAGTACCAATACAGCCGCCAAATGGCAGTCTGTGATCAAACATTGTCATAACAAGTAACCACCTCATATTCAAACTGAAATTTCAGGGAGTAAGATTTTTTCAAGGATATCAGGAGACCCCAAAAAAACAAGAAGAATGGGTGTTATATTTTGCAAAGTACCCTTTACACGATAAGCGTACTTTAAAGAACACTATCAGTGATTTGCTAAATCAAGCAAAGTCGAAAAAATCATAAATCAGATTGTGCATCATGTACGGTAACAAGTACAGGTATCCTAACATACCTTGCAAAGGATAGGACCAGAACAACCTAATAAGGACATACTATCAGATATTTTATTCATTTACTGTCTGAACGGACACTTACTACAACACGTAATTGAATGGGAAGCGTATCTTGGAACACCTACCGGTTTCGTTTCTCCTTCATTTTCTTTCAATTCTACAGCTGGAAAGGTAACTTATGAGAATTCTACAGGCGTATCCTTCACTTTGAAGCTATTCCTGCAATTTCAATATTTTTCAAATCACTGAATATGTCTTTAAGCGTGATGCGCGTAACATGTGATCGTCTCGATCTACTGCTAAGTCCCGGCCCCTTCTGGATGTTGCGCGCGTACATCTTGTAAAGGTATTTTGATAAAAATTTTTAGTAACTAGTATCATAGGTTGTATTCTGTAAAGGGGTCTAACTTTAGTCCCAGTTTTAAACCAGGTGAGTCCTACATGGGTGGCACCCTTTTTTTTCCTTCTAAAAAAACTGTTAAAGTTTAAATGTAACAGTGAGAACATTCCTTATGATGGGCCGAAATGGATGACCTTTCGGCCATCCATGATGACTTTTCTCACCCCTTACATAGACATTTTAGAGTCATGGCTGATGTTCTGAAAGGGAGTTCCTAAATTTAGTCCTGGGTTTACACCCATGGTAGTCCTATATGGGTGGGACCCTTTTTTTTCCTTTCAAATAACTGTTACAGTTAAATGTACAGGTGAGAAATTCCTCATGGATGAGCCGTTTCATCAGCCCATCCATGAGGAATTTTCTCACCCCTTACAGCACATTTTTAGAGTGTGTGGAAGGAAAAAAGGTCCACTCCTATAGGACTAACCCTGGTTTAAACCCATACTAAAGTTAGACTCCCTTCAGAACACCAGCCTTGGACTTTAGTACTTACTACGTGGTCTTCTTCAGCTGTAAGGCTGGACAAGAGCTGGGCTTGACAAAGGTAAGCCCGGCATAGGAACGATTAGCCGGCGTGTGCGCATGAAAAACAGCTTCAGGCATTCCTTTGTGATATCAGTAAGCCATACTAAAGAGAAAAGAAACAATAAAGTCCTCATAATTTTGCGATCCAATCCTCTCTAAGTTCAAATCAAAACTAACTTCCAACCCAAATGACTTTTTTTTCCTTCCTTGTACACAGCATTTGGTGCAAACCCAAATGGGATATATGTCCTTTGTAAACGCGTGCAAACACAACCCCTTCAGATGCATTAAGAAATATGTCATGATTCGAATATTTGGAAATTTTGGGATGGTATGGAAGCTTTAAGTCGTATACTACATATAAATCAAAATAGTTGAAAATTGTCCCACATTTGTTGGAATTTTTGCCCTTTTAATTTTCCGCCCAATTTCTTACGCGAAACGATTCCGACAAATCCACATCGCAGGCAAATGTGACGGCAAAGTGATGACCATCCATAATTTACGTCATTGTAACCAACATAATAGCGCAGGTTGGCCACTTAATAATAATTAAAACACAACGAAATGAACAAAATATGTCATCTGTAACTTATTTTCTTTTTCTAATTTTATTATTACTTTCAT
>JAMKCH010043490.1:0-12273 GCA_023653785.1 Ophioderma brevispina
GAAAAAGTGAAATTCGGGAGGAGGAAAAACAACTTTTGGAGATTTTTAACCAATTTTGGTCCAATTTTGCCCCCCCTCCCTGTGGCGCCACCACTGCCCCAAGTTGTGTGCTTTGGCACTGCCACCCCTACCCAAACCCAAGTTGAGTGGGTGGTACTGTCATCTATGTGACAATCCCTATTCCTGCCTGCGAGTGTAACATCTTGGGGGGCTGTGCTACTTTCAAGAAAGTGGCCTGTGTGGGGCCCTCCCATCTCTCTTTCTATAGTCTAGTAAACCGTTACAGATAACGATCATAGGGTTGCAAAGGGTGGAAAGTTTCCGGGATTTTTGAAACTTTCCTGAAACTTTTCCGGGAATTTTTGAATGGGCCGGGAATATTGGAATTTTTCAAGGAAATTTTCAATTTTGCATTTATAAGTTTAACTTATTAGGAAACATTTCTTCCCCAGGAAAAAAATAAAAACCATGTTTGTAGGGCTTTCTTCAATTATGTACTGTTTTGTTGTAAATAATAATTGACATACTGCGACAACAAGTGCCAATTTAGTAAAAGGTACATCTAGTCAGGGCACTCGATAAAAATCTAGGCCAAATTGTCGGGTCAACTGTGGCAGTTCCCCCAAATTCACTACCTCAAAAATGTTTGTACAGCTTGTTTCTTCTGTTAGACTATTTTAATACATTTTTGTGTTTAGGACCTTTGAATTTGGCATTTTCTTAGGGGGAAATTTGCCCTTCTCCATAGACAACTGTAGAATGGTCAGTTCATTTTGGGGGGGGGTGGTGGGTGGCTTGGCTTCTGAGCAGGGGGAATTGTTCCCAAATGGCTGAATTTTCCACTGAAATTGTTCATGCTTGTTTTACAGAAGCAGTCAAACCATTTAAATAAAGTTAATTTGAAGATTTTGAAGTGCTCACTTAATCTAACATGTTAACTTCCCACGTGGGTGATTTTACAGGATCAACTAACAAGATCATTGAGTGATAGAATAGAAAACAAATGACCCCAACATGTATTGTTTTTTGTAAAGAGTTGATGTTATTTTCCTTAAAAAGCATTTCACTGTGTACAGAGTAATATTCTAATCTGAACAAAAGGAACTTATAAGTTTGTATCAATTCCAAAAGTTGTTTTGAAAATTCCCGAAAATTCCTAAATTTTTCCCATAAATTCCAGTTAATTCCCGCATGTTTGCATGATTTCAGGTGTCCTATTTCTTTCACAGGATATGAAATGCCTTTCATCTTCAAAAAGCTCTTACCAGTAGTGAAGAAGATATCTTGTCAGTGTACAGGCGACTGCTTAATTCAGTGCTGGCACATGGCTTCTGATTCAAGCAGAATCAGGTGGGTGAAATTTTGTGTAAATTTCATAGATGAAGATCTTATGTCTTATGATTACATTACGTTGCTGTGTTATTAGTAAAAAGGAAAGTTCATCATCATGAAGGGATCCAATTAACACGCCTGCATTTGTAAATGACTTCTTGACCTTTGAAGTCAGAGATCAAAGTTTACCATGGGATAAAATTTTTAAAATGCTCCTATGATTAAAAAGTAAGCTAAAAATATTTGTCTTGTTGCAAAGGATTAGAAAAGGGTATTATTTTATTCATTTATCTACCATGTCTATGCTGGAAAGATCAAAGGTCAATTTTCCAATTGCACTGGATTGGATCACAGAATGGTTCCATCCACTTGTTCATGGTGACTCAAGATTTCAATTTTTCAGATATTAACAATGTATATGTATGGAAACCTCATTAAATTGTTTATGTGTTCAAAACTCCCTTGACTGTGCTTGCCCTTCTACCATTTCTTATGCTTTATTATAACTTTTGAGATAAGGCACATACCTTTTTGTAATCTTGGTAAAGATGAACAAAAATTTAAGCTCATTTCGATCCAGTCAGACTAGATATATCAACTATACTCTTTCTTAATCCTTGCGACCACCAGACCACTAGTTTGAGCCATTTTTTGTGTCGCCTGCCTTAAGGCAGGAATACACATAGGGATCACTTTGTCCCCTGTTTGCTGTTAGGCTAAGTAAAAGAAAAAACATGTTTCTCGTCCCCCCGCCCTCTCCCTTTTTTCTAGGCCGCCTCTATTTATTTTTATTTTCAAACAAATGGACAAAATAAAAAAAAACGAAATCCATCAGGAAATAAAGTGAGTACTTGCACGACCGTAGACTTTCTTCATGATTTACATGCATAGACTCTCTTCGAGTGTCTCCCTGTAGCATGTTAGGGAATTGAAACCTCCCAATTTTACATCTTTCCAGAGATAAAAATGTGTACCCGATTCACAAACCTTAAGCACAAGTTTTCCTCAGCTGATTTCTTTTGGCGATACCTGCCATATATCCATCACAAGATCTTCATTCATAAAACTCCCTTGATGTTCGCCGATAGCCAATCACTAAAAATCATTTACTGGCCAGAAATTTCCCTAAACTAAACTACAGCTTAAACCAATCGGCGAACGTAAGCACGGTCCATGACCATTTCATGACATCTAGGGAGTCCAAAATGGCCCGACCGTACATAAAGTGATGTGGACCCCCGCGAAAATGTTTCCTTAAGAATTTCATCTTTAAACTTTCAAAAAATGCAAAACCCTGTAATTGTTAGTAGCAATAATGTTTTTTCTGTTGATTAGTTGGCATTTCCAATAATTTTCTGTCAAAGTGATAAGCCTTTTTCCTTTCCTTGGCGATGTATTCCTATGCTAGCTTACAGAAGACGTGATAAGTGTATGACGGCCTGGTTGAAGTCCCTGTAATGTTGTTTGCCTCAACAATGTTTGGAACTTTGAATATAAAGGTGAGAAGGGTGAAAAGGAGCAAACTTTGAAATAAAACCTTCAAAAATGCCTGTAAGTGTATTATTACTATGAAACATTTGTCTTGGGGTACAAGTTAGTCTTCTGTTGCCGCTTTCTTTTGCACTGTTTCTGTTTGCATTGAGTTCTCTCTTGATTTTTGATATTATATTTGGGCTATTGAGTGACAGTCGAGATAGGGCCTTTTGGATGAAGGTGCATAAACTTAAAGGTGCACTCCCCCAACTGCCCATTCATTAATGGTGTGAAGTACACTTCTGATCAGGACGGTGGATTTATAGGAATGGACTTATGCCATGGTTCGAGAAACAACATTTTTTAAACCCGCTTAATTTAACCACGTTGGACCCCTTGTTTTCTTGTTTGGACCCCTTGTTTCAGACTAAAGTGGGGTTAAGGGGTCCATTATCTTTTTCCACTGACGCCTTACTTTTACCATGCAGTACTACCCCTGAGCATGTAGGTATCGATATCTAAATGCCTTCGTGAAATTCAATTCCGTACACTACACTAAATCCCCCTCTACACAACGAAAACTTTCTGAACAACATCGTCATATGTACGAAAGTAATTTAGCTCCGCAATGTAAATATGTTCAGTTCTTGTGTGACATTTATGTCTCTGTTAGTTTTGACATCACAGTGGATAGGTTAAACCTCGGGTTACGAAAAAATCTTTGAATGGCGGCCAATCTTGAAAATAGAAAATAAAAAGCCCCCCGCCTCCTTTTTTTCAAAAACGCCTGACGATAAACAGTTGTTTTTCACTTGGCCTTAATGTCCTGTTGTTGTTGATGTCTGTTTGTTGTGAAAAAGGGTTAACATTTGCCTGTGATATCCACATCCGTATACTTCAATGTATTTAAACCTAAATCTTGCATCACAGGTGCAAAATGGAATTCCCCGATTTTGTTGATGAGGTCAAAAAGGTCACATATCCAAAGGTCAAAGATCATGTGAGGTCAAGTTGTAAGATAAAATGCCCTTTTTAAAAAAAAAAAAATTAAATTGGCCTTCATATTGAAAAGTTGGAAGTTCAATTGAACCCAACTTGGTCATAGTGCGCATGAGATCCCCTCCTTTATTGAATGGAAGGTCAAAGTTCACATACCAAGGTCAAATGTCACAATAACCAATTTCAAGGTCATGTGAAGGTCAAGTTTTTAAAATTGACCTTCAATGAAAAGTTAAAGTTCAATTGAACCAAACTAGTTTATGGAGATTACATGCAAGCCCGCATTTTGGTCATGAGTTCAAAGGTCACATCTCAAGGTGAAAGGTCATATGGAGGCCTATCCTCAAAAGTTGTGATGGCAGGGGACACAGGCGTTCCGGGACTATGTATTTTTACCAATTTGACATTGTTTACCACCCCATGTACACTTTATTTCTGATTATTGTTTTTTGGGGGGATTGTTGTTTTTCTGCCTGAACTTTTTTCAGAAAGAGACGTTTGACTTCACTCTTTCTGTATGTACATTCATATTTGTCATTTTGGTTAAAGTTCTACACACAGTACTCTATTTCATAATCATGTTCTGATTTAAAATCAACTTGGTCAAAATCTGTAGCAAACTTGGTCAGGCATAGTTTGCAAAAAAATGGCAAAATAGTACTCCCATTCAAAATAAGTCACGGATGGTATGGCCGTAGTTTCATAATTTTCTTATTTTAATATGAAATTTATTTATTCATAATTTGTTAATAGCTAATTTGGCATACTTTTTGCACCATTTCTGCACACCATTTTTGGCCAAGTCTTGTTTTGATTCAAACTAAACTCAACCGTAATCACTTCAACAAATTGATACTGTGTACAGCAGTGTTCCTAATTTGCAATATTTAGTAAGTTCATCAGCCCAGTTAATTTTTTGTGTATGTTCTGTTTGATCTCAGTTAGAGGGAAAATCTCGCTGGTTATTGGGTTACGTACCCTAGAAATGCATGCGTTGGCCCTGGAATTGCAGCATTTACGCACACAAGTACAAACGCATATATTCGAAACGTGCAAAGTCGCATAATGGCATCGCCCTCTAGCTTGAGACCAAACATAGTATAGTCTATAATTCAAATGCAACTCACTGGGCTGATGGCCGATGTAAGCTCTTAATTTGCCTATTTATGGTAATGATTATATGCCACTTGGATCTAAATGGTAACTTTTTATAGCAAGCATTTTGATCTAGCAATTTTAGTGAGACATACACACATAACCCAAGTCACTGCTCTCCTTGGTTTCATTCTAACTTCCAGGATAAAGGAAGTTTGAATTGTGTACACACCTTGCAATCCTTTTTGGCATCTTCTAGTGAGATGGTAAGTTTCCGGGTGTATTTGAGGTATACACCACTAACCTGGCTGCTGTAAGGGATAAAAATTCTTGGGTGGATGTTATCTCGCATTGCATCTAAAAACTGCTTTAAAAAATGTCTAAAAATGCATGCACTAATATCTGTCCTGACCCTAGTATAGACCCACCTGTCTTTAAACATGAAATTAGCTTGAACTTAGGGGGAGGGATTATAATGGATTGCACCTAACATGGAACCACCGAGCATCAACATTTCACATTTCATGGCTAACCTTATTCCAGTATTTTTTCATGTGTCAATGAGGAGTTGCGATCAACAAAACCTGTAAATAATCTAAGCTGAACCTAATTGAATTTGTAAAAAATCACTAGAGATATTACCAAACTGCCTTATCTATATTTGCCTTCCAGCAAAAAACTATGGTGGGATTAATAGGATTTTCTGCTATTTCTTCGATTCTTGTAATACTGGGGGATTGGATTATAATCAGTATGGGACTTACGTACATATTTAGAAGTGATGGAATTTCATGATTGACATGGGTAGACTGTTGTTTTCTCAAATTAAGTGGCCATTTTGACAGTAATTTAAGCAGTTTACTCTGCGGCTCATCGCAAGTATTTTTCACATCAATTCTGCCACTACTAGCCCCGCAGTGACTATAGAGCATCTTGTGCTGGGCGGTCGGATCTACAAGTTTGGTGATTCGTAACTTAACAAATTTCTGGTCACTATATGTTGAAAATTGGTTATTTGGTGATTTTAGCTTGTATTGGTGTGAATATTGTTGTATTCCTTGGTGAGAGTTTTAAATGTGACAGACATGGCCCAACGTCACCCATGTTCTCCCCATAGACTACTGTGTATAAAGTGAGTAGTGGTGTATACTTAAAACATGGCTGTAACCAGGTGAGAAAATTCCTCATGGTGGGCTGGAAAGGGTTCCATCATGAGGATTTTCTCCACCGTTACATTTAACTTCACAGTATGTTGAAAGGAAAAAGGTTAACTCATGTAGGGGACTAACCTGGTAAATCAAGGTTTAAAGTTAGACTCCCTTTCAGAATACCAGCCTGCAAAGACCCTTTAAAGATTGTCAATGAGTTGTAACTATATTCATCGATATGTGATCCCGTAACCATCTTGCGGAGTGAAAAATAATTGAGGCGCAGGATTCTGTTAATATTTTGTGAGCAAATGTTAAGGCCTGAATAGATGCGTTTCCATTAATGAATGAAATTTGATTTCGTGGCAGGTGAGTGAGGTTAAATGACGGAGTGTCCTCCAAGATATCCGGTGTGGCACGTGCATTACGAATTCTTTCATTTCCGGGTAGACCTGGTCCGACTTGGAATAGTCCAAAAATTCCAGAGTGACGAACGGATCAACGCGGATCGAGTATAGTCTTAACTGCACAAAACACAACAAAATCTAAAAATGCCACATCTGACAAACAAATCACCAATAATCTGTGTCAATATCAGGGTGCATTGATTATTTAGTATCTAAAACAAGTAATTGTTCTCATAAAATAGTAAGTACAAGACTTGCAACTTATGACGGAAGTGATAGTTGCAAAAAGTGATTCATAGTTCGATGCTTAATCATGCCATACAATTGCAACCTTACAATGTGTATCTGCGGTCATGAACTTCTGCATCAATGATGCTCTGGTTTGCAGAATAAATTGATAAGAAATTTCACTATCGATGATTATCTTAAGTTTGTTTATTAGATACCACCCCTGAAGAGCAGCACAGTGTGGCCTTGGGACACACAGGGTTGATCAGATATTCTAAGGAGCAAAAACAGGGAGTTTCTGGTGATAATAATAATGTGAGTTATCGTTGGGTGGGTAAAAAACTGTTAATATCTCTGATTTCCTATATATTCGGTTAACCATTGTATTCATCATTTGATCCCCATGTGTGGTGTTCTAGTACATGTTGTGTGACCCTCTTACCTAATGTAGTTAAATTGGAGAGCAGGTTCAAAATATTCCTTATTTTGCGGGGATTATATTATCGTTATTTGTATATTCAGATATAATATTCTTAACCTGTATTTATGTGATCCACCATCATTTTCAAATTGCTATTGTAATACCCTGCTTTGATGGTATTGATGGCACTTTGACACATGACTCTTGGGGTGGGGGGATAACAGGTTTGCTAGGAAATTGAGTCAAAGATCACCATTCAAAGTCATGGTTTAAATACTTAAAATACTCATTGCACAAAATGAAAGTGTATGCCCAAATTATTCAAAATAGAATTGAAGAGTAAGTCATATGGTGTGCTTGGGGATGGAAAGCCCAAGGGGCCATTCTTCGGGATGGCACACACAAGGGACCAAACTTTGGCTGTTTTGTCATGGGAGGAAAACAATATAGTGGAAAGTGGAGACATTGTTTTGGGTTAGGTTTGGACAAAATCTAACCAAAAATAAGTTTTCACTTTTGCTGCTTATTGTTTGTCATGGGAGGCAAATAGTTTGGTCATGGTGGGTGACATCCCAAGAATGGCCAAAGGACATCCAGAGTCATTTGACCCACTGTAAAATGCTTCTTTTTCCACAGAAATGGAGGGTCATTTTTGCCAAGTTGACAGAATGATCCATATACGTGGGTCCATATGGATATGAGTTTAAAAGGTCCAGTCTAGGAATCATTTTGAGCAGTGTTGCGGGTACGAGGTCACAGGTCATGTAGGGGTCAGTGAGGTAATCTGCAGAGATGCCACTCTCCCATTTCTCGGGAAGACTCCTGTTTGGGTCCCGGTCTTGACTAGGATCTCCTGATTTCCGTATATTTAAGGAAGGAAAATAAGAAAATACGAACAATAAGTAAACTAGATGCCATCGTGTGTTTAGCCCAACTAGGGTATATTCGCATATGACCCCGTAGCCCTTGGACTTTGACTCCGAGATCGATTACCCAAAGGCAATCAAGGTGTAGGGGCTATAGCTCAAACAAGTTTGGGCTCTGAGTTTGTGTGTTATTTGGTGTATGGGTGGCCCCTAATTTTAACGTTTGGCCCCATGTAGCCCCTGAAACTTGACCTCTGGGATCGATATACCAAAAGGCACATCACGGTTCCAAGGGCTATAAGCCGTAAAATTTGAGTCCTGAGGCTGTTGTGGTTCTTGAGTTATGGGTGGCCCCCTACATTTTAACGTGGTCCCTGTAGTCCTTGTACTTTGACCTCTTGGATCGAGATACCAAAAGGCACAGCATGGGGCCCCGGGGCTATAACTACCAGGTTTTGCGCCCTACTGTTCGGATGTTTCACTCACATGAATATTTTGATTTAACCATTTAACTGCGTATGCTAAATGGTCTTCTGATGGAAATTATAGTTAACTATTTAACTGCAACAATGCAAATGATAGGCAAAATCCAATGCGTTGTTATAGCGTTTTTGTTTTGAAGTTTTCTAGCTTTAAAGTTTAGGCCTGAAATCTTCATGTACTTTAAAGAAAAAAACTGTGTGGACTTAGTTTCTACGACAGTTTCCTTAAATGGGGCTTGTTCGGACAGCGGAGATCTATCATTTTTTGCTGGTCGAAGACCAGCCAGTATGAGCAAATCTGTGTTACTGGACTGACTGACTCGTGCCGTTTGAAGTTGTTGCCCCTATGCCGATCATGTTAACCTCTTGACCAATTTCAAAGGAACACCTATTAGCCTACCCTCTTGAAACGCTTTCCAGCTGGTCGGGCCCTTCGTGATCGCGGCAAGGAAAAGGATTGTTACGGCTACTATAATCGTCTTACTTTATAAAACATACAAAATAAGCTCTTCAAATTACATTACAAAACCGTCAAGTACCAAGCACCCACTTTTGAATTTTTTAGGAAACAGAGTATTAAAGTTCTAATTATAGTCCATCTGTCATGCAAATTGTGTCAGTTGGGCGTCCTATGGGTGCTTTGAGTAAGAAGTGGATGAGGGGAACGAAAAGCAGTACAGCTTTTTTCAACACTGTCAAGGCTGGTCGATTGGGTCCCAAAACCAGTTCGGCCCATGCGCATTCGGACTCAATATCAATTCGGCTCCCAGTAGTTCGGTCCCAGTTCGGCAATTCGGCCCCACGGTAAATCGTCCCATTAAGAAAACGCGTGTTAAACATAACGTGCGTTGTAACCCCATTAAAATCTTGGCTACATTTTATTACGAATCATGATCATCATACTATATTTAATTGGATATAATGTAAAAACACTCATTGCGTATCATTTAGTAGCCCCACTCCATGGAAAAAACTTAGCTCCTTCAATTGATAATTTTAGGCGTGATTTAGTCTATTTTACCAGTTCGTTTTGAGCAAAATTATAATTAACTATTAGCTAAATTAAATATTTTAAGCATGGCAATCATATAAATAAGGAAAACCTTTGGTCATTTTGAGAAGCAATTTAGCATTAATCATTTACCCTTATTGGCACTGTGCCTTATTTGGAAAGGAACGAAGAGATATACAGTAATGAATTTTGTGTCGAATTGCAAAAACAGATTATATTTGTCATGCAATTTTTGTGAACCCTAATGTAACTATACAATTTAGAATAGTATTTATTTGCGTTTTGTTTTACACTTTAAAAGCAGTGTACAACGCGGAAGCGGTTCATCCACAATAGGGGAAAAGCAATAAACATGACAACAAAATAATTTATATTGAAAACAAATACCTGTCAAACAATCTTTGGTTGGTAACATGATGTCCGTATTTATTGTTGTACACATACTCACAGGTATTAGGATACATTTACCCTGATGCACACCCAAAATTAGTTCTGTGCTTTACTCACATGTTCCTTAGTTCCCTATAGTGCGTCTCTAGTCTACTTTGAAAGGCCCTGGGATTACACTAGCTCGCATAAGCTAAGCCAATTGGTATTGTAACCCGTATTGTAATACGACTGAAACCTCACGGATGATGATACTAAATCGATGACAGCCAGGTAAAATTCATTCAATCAGTAGCCATTTCTTGGACCCACTAGACACTCTCAAAGCAAAATTTTCCTCGATTGGGAGAAGACCTCGCAATGTTGCCTATTAGAATTGTGTTGATAAACAAAAACAAGGGGGAAAAAAACACGACTAGCATATTCAAGTGTACACAGAAGTAGCAGACAGAAGTAGAAAGGCAACCGATATCACAAAATGACAAAATCATATAAAATTGCATGTGTGTTTCATTTGGGGTTCCGAATTTGGCATGGGGACCGAATTGACGGATATGAGGCCGAATTGGTGAATATTTTACTGAGACCGAAATGTACGTGTTTTTTCCATTGGGACCGATTGGCATGGGGACCGAATTGACCATTGTGGGACCGAATTGACCAACGAGAGACCGAATTGACTGAGTCCGAATTGGCAACGTACCGAACGGACTGGAACCAACAAACGTAAACCAGGCTGCAATTTTACCGTAAGTATTTGTGAAATGTTTAAACAATATTCTTGACTATCATGTGATATGAAAGCAGGTAATTTCATCTCACTATTAGGTGAGATGAAAGAAGGTAATTTCAATCTTTTTCCGCCGTATCCGATAACTCAAAATTGCTTTTATGGAAAGAATTTAGTATTCGCCACAGCTCGAATTCTGCAACGTTAACGGAAAAAGCCGCATGTTACGGTGCCAATTTTAAGTGGTGGCGAATACGAAATCATCCCAATACTTAACTAGTTCCAATTGGCACTTTTTCTGCAGTAATCTGATTTATGAATTTTTTTGGATTGGTTTTGATCGCATTTTGATTTTTTTTTGCATCCACGTGGTTTTCAATTCAGAGACCATGAGATGCCTCTTTCTTGACAGTTGCATTTTTCTGAAATTGGGCAAAATTTTGAAACATAACTTATCTAATCCAATTGGCAAACCTTTTCTGCAGTCGAATCTGATTTATGTAGTTTTTTTGATTGGTTTTTGATTCGCATTTTTTTAAAATCAAAAACCCATGTATGCAAAAAGGTAAACCAACCAACTAAGCTAAATATTATAAAAGTTCTGCATTTCTGTGAAATTTGGCCGGACCCCTAGATGTTTAGGCTAATGATTTTTTGGGTAAGACGTGACCACTACCATGCCAGTCTCCTCTGAGTGGCACAAAGCACATGTCATAATGATAATGTGTGTATGAAAAGAACTTCTGGAATAACCAAATTGGTTCCATAAACTATTAACTACTCATAAGTTCCCACCTGTTGGTTTACCAGGCTAGGACTCAGCTAGGCAAAAAAAAAAATATAAGTTTGGCGTAACTTGACTGACCCTAAAAATTAGTGCCCGACCCTACATTTTTAACAAACAAAACAAAGCTATTCAACTGGAAGTACTGACTTCATGATAGCTGCCATCTGATTCAGCTAGGTAGAGCCGTCACTTGTTACTTTTAGTTCTGTTGGGCAACTTAGGACACTTTATTACCATGTGAAAATTAAGTGTAGCAGAGAGTGCACAGTGTCCTTATTTTTCCAAAGACACCAAAAACAGGAGAAATTTTAACGTGTCATTTTAAAACCTTAAAAATGATCTACATAAAGTAACAACAAAATTCAAAAATCAGTCCCGTGCAAAGTGGCCCCCTTTGGATGTTGACCCATCACATATACATTTTTTCAATAACTGCCAGCTATACTAGTACACGGCTAGTCCTGTTCTGAGAGCTGTAGTTTAAAGAGGCCTCTGTCTCATGATTCAGTTCATTTTGGCATAGTAGCTTCTTTTCAAGTTATGAGCCTTTAAATTTTTAGAATTTTGTTCTTTTTTATGCAATATTAAACAATTTCCGTCAAATGGACTTAGTTCTTCTACTGACAGTTCGTTAAATGGGGCTGTCGGACGGCGGAGCTCTTGTGCATATTTTTCTGGAAAAGCTGCATTTCAGAGTTCTATCTCGTGATGCCAGTCCATATGTACATAGTAGCTTAGTTTAAAGCAGCACTGGTACAGTTTCACAAATTCAATATTTTTCAAATGTGCCAGTGTCTCTTTAAATGGAGAAATCTGATTAATTAACACTCTGTATGCTTTCACTGCCTGCATTGCATATACAGGCCTTAACCTCAAAGGAAACTATTTTGTTATAATTTTAACAAA
>JAMKCH010043491.1:0-12841 GCA_023653785.1 Ophioderma brevispina
TTATTTTAGTACAAAATTCCTTCGTTTGTGACACATAGACATTTTCGAGCTTAACCATTCACGGGTATAGTTTACTAGCAAGTTACCAATGCAACCGTGTAAAAATCTCCAAATTTTTGAAAAATTGGGGGCGCCCTTCAAAAAAATGTGCTAATATTGCTTTAATCAATCCATTTATTGTTGAAAATCTACTTCCACCAGCAGAAGAATTAGCCATCTCGCAAGGTAAATAAAAACAAACGCGTCCTTGACATGATCGATGCAAAATTGACATGACATGACCGGAATTCATGTGCACACGCTACCTACTTCCGGGTACGTAATTAGCCTGATTCCTTGGCCGTCACGCGGCATTATGCCGTGTTATTCGACGAACATGGCGGGCTACCGTAATGGATACCAAGACGGGTTTACCTAGTGGGTTCGTGTGCGCATGCGGTTTAATACTGTCTCGTTACCAGGGTGCACAGACATAAACTGCATTAGGAATGCGTTCTGTTTAAAATTCAATGAAAGTTAAGGGGGATTGATCCAAAGTGTTGGAAGTATTTGGACACCAAAGTTTCGAGAGAGCATAGATTATTGAGAAGTGTTGTTTTTATTGGTTTCCCAGCATGTGTATAGTAATATAGGACGGAAGATTCTCAAAACATAATAATGGTATAAATAGTATTGATTGCGCCCGTATTTATTGGACGAGCTATGAGTTCCAAATATATTGCGCGAGACGCAGTCGAGCCCAATATTTTAAAACTCATAGCGAGACCAATATTTAGGTGTAAATCATCCAATTTTTATCATCATTATTATTTTTTAGAACTAACATTTTATGGATCCATACAAATATAAAAATGGCCAGAATTGGACCCACTTGACTACGACGATTCAGCTCATTACGCATTTTTGAATACCCGTGTGACTCTTTTGGAGTTTTATTGGTCAGATCCAAAACTAATAACACAAAGTAGATAGGGGATACAGATAAAGTCAGACGATGGCGGCATATAACAACTCACCCAAATGAATTAAAATAGCCTGCAAATCACAAACCGTTTTAGGTGCTTTGTTATGAAGGGTGGCCCATGTACAACCTCATCATCGTCGCTTATTTATACCTAAAAATTTAAAAATAACCTTTACAGTGGAGTTGACTCTGCAACTCCGAGAGTGTTGGGATAAGAAAATATTGCTTGATAACATATGTAATGATTTTTTCCCTCAAGAATTCATTTTACGACGTCTGAAAGTGGGATTTCTTGGCCACCACTGCCTGGGTCTCATCGAAGTTGGGGGCATTGGTATTCAACCACCAGCGCATATGGTTAAAGGTCCCAGGAAATGCAAAAAGAATTGATGTGGTTTGTGTCAAGTCTACAAGGAAGGACTAGAAACTTCACTATTTGGGTGGTGATGACATCGATTAGTGAAACTATTGGTTTTTTGAGAGAAATAAAGAAAATTCGGTGACTGGTTTGAATCTATTCATGACCTGACTGAAAATCAATAGTTTCACTAATGATGTCACGGTTAGTGTATTCCTTTTTCTGGCCCTGTTTTATTGGCTAGATGTCCTAAAGATTTGTGAGTAGGTTTAGTCATCTCATTTCCTTTGACCTTTAAAGCACTAATAGCACATTTTTTGAAGAGCGCTCCATTTTTTTTTTTTTTGCACATTGTGTTGGTAATGTCTATGAAGCTATACCTGTGAATGGTAATGCTCAAATTCCGTATTTGTCATAAAAATGGCTTTTGTAGATCAAAATCGAGATCCCCTATTGTATTAACGGAAACGTCAGGAGTTGCTAAAGCGCACCTTACGAAAATGACGTCTTACACTGTTAAAATATTCTTTAAAAAACGTCTTTTAGCCGCCGGGACTCGAAATGTGCAATAACTGTTAAAACGGGAAACGGCGTTCAAAACTGTTTATCAACTTGTAAAAAAAAAACGTTGGTGAGTCCAGCTGCCAGTTAAAACGACGTTTTAATGAACATTTTAACAGTGTTGTTTGACTTACGTGAACCAACGGAACGTACAGCTAATGGATGAGCGCAGAAACGTACTTGGCGCTATTTCCCGTCTATTTCGTATTGGAAGGACCTTTCCCGCAGCTGTTGAATTATTATCGGGATCTCCGATAGTCTATAAATCTCAGTATTCTAATTACAAATTCTTTATTTGAGGACACATAGAGAGACTTTCGAGCTTTACTACCATTCACAGATAATATATAGTAGGGTCAGCTCGATGTTCCAATGGTCTTTGGTCCGAATGTTTTTGTCTCCGAACGGTCGTTGATCGATGTAGAAACTACGGATGATTTAGCCCTAACGGTTTAATTCGCCAGGAGTGTAATTCGACTAAGAGGTCAATTGTCATTTACACAGTGCAACTTGTGCAAACATTTTTTTTAAAAAGGGAAAATTTGGGGGCGTTTGTGCATTACTCCTTTAAAGGCCTCGTATTCCCATTGCTATTACTACAAAAGGCCAGTTGAATTTCCTTTGTTATTAATGATTTATAATAAATGTATATTTACATGTATCAAGGGAAATCAGACCTTTTGTTAATTATTTTTTTTTTTACTTTTTAACCCACATTCCAGGTATTGACAGTACCCTAATTAATGTTATTACAGTCCGGCAGATTTTATTCAGAGAGCGAGGCGGGGGGAAATGCGTATCTAAAAGTCCACAATCAGAATACAGATAAAAAAATATTACTGTTTAAACCAAGATACCGGGCGAAAACACAAAAATTCAAACAAACATAAGTAGCCCATTGGACCCTCTTATTCACAGAATAGTTTATTCATATTTATATACCAACTTGGTATTCAAATTACACATTTTGTAATACGAACAAACTGTACTTCCTGTTTTAAATTAAACAGGGCTGTACAATATGGTTTCCTTTGCTAATTTTCGTCTGCAGCCATTTGATCAGCAACTCCACCGTTGTACTATCGCCAGAGTTCCAGATCTTTTACGTTTAAACAGCCACCGACAGGCAGGTCTGAGTACTCTCCCCACATACGGATACATTGACTGAGTCTTTGACATGCATCATTGCAGTCTCCAAGCACGAGGAACAGTAGGAATGCAGACAGGAAACTCTAAGGATTCTTCAGGAGTTGATGGCCTTTGTTGCACGATGTGAGATCACGGATTTGGTTGTCAGTGAGGCCATCCATTATTAGCTGGATCATTGCAAAACTGGAACATCACTCTAAATTACGATGCATATTATAAAATGCCCCGCCAAATATCGCCACCAGCAGAGAAATCAGCTGTGTTAATAATAGTGTGGGTTGGTGTGTAGTCCCGTAGGATTTTCCTTCCTGCTAAAATTGATTGTGCTGTTTGGGTTTCATAGGACCAAAACTGTCAGGAAATGATGGTGTGCAAATTTTCCTACTGATGCCACCATAATCTTCACGGGGACAATGTTAGTACAGGGAAAATTTAAAAATGAGTCAAATTTTTTTTAATGTACCTAAAGCGTTCGTCTTGTCATAAGGAATTAGAAAAAAGTATATATTTGCCTAGTTCCCAACTTCCAGTTAAGCGTTAACCCCATAATGGTTCAAGGTCACCTGGGGGTAAATGCTCCGCTCCGATTGCTGTTGACCTTGGTGTCATGAGTCCTTGTGTCAGACTGAACAAAAATGCATTTATTGATCTTTTGATACTACTATTGGCGCATCCAGGGAAATTCTGGTGACCCCCATTGACCATGTAGATCCTTGCTGTATTTTGCTATGTAATTAGCCACCCAATAGTCACACAATGTAAAATAAACCACATGTTTAGATCAGGTGAGACAATACCAACAACTTATCACCAGGTCAACAAATCTGAGCATTGGGTAATTTTACCCCAGCTGACCTTGAACTCATTATGGGGCATAGCGCTTGAACTCAAGGTCGGAACCTAGGGCAAAATATCTTTTTTCTAATCCTTACAATGAGACACCCACAAAAAAACATGTACATTAAAACAACAATTTGACTTCGATTTTAAATTTTCCCCTGAGTAACATTTCCCCCTTGAGGAAGGGGGAAGCATCCGAAAAGTTTGCACCCCTCATTTTCTGACTGTCTGGTCCCTAATGAATGAAAACAGCAAGAAAATCAACAACTTTAGCACCAAAATCGAACGGGATGTTTTCATTGACATACCAAGCCACACTATAAGGAGCTCAATGGCTCATTGTGTTTCGCTCAGAATGTAAAAGCCTTTCCAGGACCTTGAGGTAATCAAAAGCTGCTCTGTGCTATTTACAACCGTTAATGTGTATTTTTTCACTCTTTTATACTAATGCGCCCGGTACCTTATGCGCCCCTAAACCCGCCAATTGCATACATTAAAATTGTATATTATAGTTAATAGTATAGGCCGACGTTTGTTTTTATATTTATTGTACACTGAGTGCAGAAAATCACTAATTTTTCAGTGGGGGCAAGAGGGGGGCAAGATCCCCCTGTGCCCCCCCCCCTGGCTAGCTACGCCACTGTTAGATGGGGGTGGGGTCTCTACGGGTCAACAAGTATATTGTTATGCCAGTATGGCAGGCTAAATCCTCATATTTCGTTCCAACTAATTTTTGGTCATAATAATTGTTAAGTATTTTTTTCGGGAAATTCGTAGTATTTAACTGAAAGCTTTGTTTTCAACGGAAAAGTTAGTTTTAGGTACAACTTTTTTGTTTTTTTGATTGTCAAACTTAGTTTATCGAGAAAAGCTATAAATGATTGACCTGAAAAGTTTGGTCATTCATAAAACCCTACTGTACTTCAATTAAGTTTAAAATCTGAGTTTGTCAGTGATCATTTTGAACAGAGAATGACAAGGTACTAAATTGCGTTTTGAGTTAGTGCGATATTTATATTTGCTAAGCTTTAAAATGATATATCTTTTAAGTAAACTTGTTTAAACTGAGGTTTTTAACTTGAAACTGAGTTGATATGAAATATTTTTTTTGAGAAACATTGGTTTTCAACAGTCAATCATTTACCTTTACTCATCCTTCAAGCTCAGTTTTATCAATGATAAACTTTTTCGAGAAAAAAAAATCGCTTGTTTTTGAAATCTACGTTTTCATAGAGATACCCTATTTGTCAGGTTGATAAACTAGATTCTTTTGGTTATTTTTTTATATAAAGAAGTGTTTTTTCAAGTGATGGGTACAGATTTCATTTCCTCATTGTAAAGTTCGTTTTAATTTGATCAGAAAACTCATCTTTATCAACTCTATAGTTTTTTCATTTGAATTAAAAAACAAATATTATATAGAGATAGGTCCTGTGAAACTGGGAGAATTGAAAAGCAACTCAAAGCACGCCATTTCACAACATTGGATAACTTTGTCAACCACCATTAATGATGCTTGATGGACTGGTTGGTTAAATCTGTTGTATATTGATTATCCATTGTTGTTCAGAGCATTGTATTTTTAACAATCATTCTCCTTGTTTCTAGAGGTGTCTGAAGAAGTCACCAGAAGACAGAGTGCACAATTATCAAGATTCGTTTGTTTCGCGTGCAGTTTATCTAGAATCTTTTTGTTTGGGCGTGGCAGGTTTATATATATAATTTGTGCTCTCTGCCTCATATAACCTTACTGGAGACTTGATTCGTAGGATATAATGCTCTGAACAACAATGGGTCATTCCATGCCAAAACACCAAGGTGTGGACCGCACCCTCTCAGATTTTGTTAAATTGCAGTCAAAGGTCATTTCTTCATGGGGCTACAGAGGAGGTCAAAAGGAAAAAATTCAAATTCCCTTCCGTTTTGAAGTTATGGGCTTTCAAAGTTACGGACTCGGACTTAAAATTGGTTGATTCAGTATTAAAAAAAAACTTTATTAATTGCTATTTATAATAATCAGTGTTGCACACTGCTGCATCAATAACAAAGCGTAGAATTTCATTTGTATCCCCCGAGTAAAATCAGGCCCTCAAATAGTTTTGCCATGGTGCGAAATGGACTAAAATGGACCAAACATAGAGGGCGCTTGTTTTTGACGCGTACACCTGATATGAAGTTTCTAGCATGAAAAAATATTAGCATACACTATGACAATCATTGTGATAGACGTTTTGTTTGTATTTTTGATGTCTTCATGACAAAAGATTAAGCAATTAAACGTTGGCCTTTTGGTTTGAAAAGATTTGCAGAATTCAGAAACTTTGTAAAAATTGACTAAGTACTAGGAAAATTTTGAACTGGGGCACCTAACATGTCATGTAGGATTTTGGGAACTATACTGGTTTTGGATGATACTGATCACATCTAAGTGGTCTTAGTGGATGAAAAAACTCCCAAAATACTTAGTCAAATTTTGGCAATTTTATAGTGAAGGTTTCTGAATTCATCAGCAACTTTTAAACAACTGAGCATAAGTTTGCTTGATATGTAATCCAATTTTTTTTCACTGAAGACATCAAAATTACAAAACAAACTTCTTCACAGTGTGTGTTATAGTGTAATGCTAATATTTGTTCATGCTATACTTACATATCCTGTGTACGCGTCAAATTAAGCGCCCTCTATGTGTGTCCCATTTTAGTCCATTTTGCCATGGCAACTATTGAGGGCCTATTTTTACTCGGGGGATGCAAAGAATTCTACTTGCTTTGTATTAATGCAACAAGTGGCCACTAATGATTATATAAATAGCCTTCGTAAAGGTTTTCTTAATCTGAATCACAATTTTATAGTCTGATTCGTAAAACTTTGAGAGCCCCAATTTCACAAACGAAATGGAATTTGAATTTTTCTTTCCTTTTGACACGCCTCTGTAGCGCCATAAAATGTACCTTTTGAAACTGCAAATTCACAAAATCTGAGAGGGTGGGTTCCACCCTTGGGTGTTTTGGCAGGGAATGACCCAAGGATAACAACAAATACACTGATGCACTAGAAGTTTATTAACGGTAAACTACAATCATAAATTTGTCAGCCCGTTTTGAATTTTCCCTGGCAATTAATATTGACCCATAAGTTTTATCTATCGATGGTAATCCCTAGGAAACACCGCGCTACACAGTGTTCGGCAAATTACACGCATCCAGTCTTGCATAAATTTCACCATTTGTCTCCTCCTCTCCTGCAGATCAAAAAATTTTCAAGAAAAAACACCAATATAAGCGATAAATGTAGGTTGGGTTAGATTCCTTATCTTTGTGATTCCTTTTGTAAGTGGTCCAAGACAGTATGAAAAAATCGCATGTTTTTACATGCAGTCCAATGAATCCACTTCTTACGGTAATTGTCTTTCTTTCTTTCTTCTCTTTCTTTCCTTTAGTTTTGCAGAGAGATTAAGCATTTGTTCTGGAATCCTACCACTTCCCTAGTATTTCTACTAAAGAGCTGAGATATCGGCACTTACACGGTTTACAGGTTCTAGTCGCGCTTTGAAATTACTGGTTTTTAGGCCAAAATGAGAATCGTTTTAGTCCTGTGTCCCACATTTTAAACGACGGGGTTGTCCCTCGACGACACAAATATTTTTTGCAGCAGTCTTTCCAAGAGTTACCACCAAAAGTCTGCGTCGGAAATGTCCCTAGACTACGAACTGGAAGTCCTTTCCAATTCAAAACTGAAGCTAATTTTGCCTCGAAGGTGACAAGCAGACAGTTCAGCTTTTAAGCTCCAGTAGTATCGCAATATATAATAAATCCATATGTTACTACACCATCACCTAAAACCTTATTACGCAGGTCAAAACTAGCTATAACTTCTAGCTATTGCTATTGGCTGCTGGTCCTGTTCCCTGAGTCTTTCCAGTGAGGCACTATTTATCACACTTTCCCCAATATCTCTATCATTTAAAGCATCATCATGCACAAACATTGCCTAACACTAGCCAACCGGAGTTCACACAAATGAAATCATTGCATGCATCATCATACATCAATGACGTCATGGGAAACTACTCCAACTTTGCATATGTTTTGATTTGCAACAAAGCTTGGAACCCCCAAGCTATTTATAATACTTAGCTCAATCTAGATGATCTCCTGCCGTGGTTTTAAACCATTTGCAATGATCAGTAAATGCACAAACACTTGACTTATTTTCTAACTTACATTTTGGGGAATTCTTAGCACAATGTATCTTGTAAACAACATCTTTCTGATCTCAACACAACACTAGGGGAATTCGATTGTTTCTTTCTTTCTCGAATAAACCAAGTACGTTTCCCGTGAAAATTTTTCTCAATTAAAAAAAAATATAGAATACATCAAAAACATTTTTGATCACAAAAGGAGGCTAATATAACAAAGTAACAAAACATTAAAACAACACATAATTCTAGGTTAATTTTGGCTATTTGTGTCAATGAACCAGTTACGATCCCACCTGAATTTGATACCCCCCTAGATGGACTAGAACTTGATTATTGTGAATTTGATACCTAGTGGTAGCCCGCATTTGCGCTACTCCCCTTCTTTTTGGAACCAGCATGGGTACCGCGCCCAAAATTCAAGACCCCCGGGCAAAACGTCTGAAAGGATTATACTTAATCCATTTCTCTTACCTTATTGACAGGCCTTTTTAGCATGTTAGTTAACATGTGATAATCAAAGAAAAGCTGCTTTAATCGCTGAATCGTACCGCAGTAGAACGACATCTACTATACATACTGAATGAAGCCTGCTGATGACCTAACTATCGTGACCTCGCTGGCCCTCCCTACGATCATGAAATACGGTGCTTCTGTTGACAACGATGAGGCAAAGTCATGTGACCTGTTTGAGCAAAATGTATTTCAACATAAAATCAATAATAACCATAATAATATATTTTTGATAGCGTGAGTGTAGGCCTAGACAATATCATCACTTCCACTTATTGAAAGCAATTGGATGTCGACTCCAATCGTGTAACCGCAGAGAACTAATATCATGAATATAGCTAGTCCGAGGTTGTTACTGAATATAAAAGTAAGGCCTAAATGTAATGATGCATTTGAAGGAATCACAAAGAGGTTCTATATCGAGACGGCAAAACTTTACGTCATCTTTAGAAATCATCGTCTCGCATGTTTTGCCGACCACAAGAAAATATAGAGTACCAACAATAGAAGCAATGGCTGCCTCCGCTTCTCCCATACTGTGGGTGCCGTTTGGCATATACACTAATCGGTAGTGATACAAATTTGATGTATGTGGTTAGAGGTGGCCAGGTGTAATCATATCGTGCACCTGGATCAGTGTGCTCAGATATTATTCGCTTAGGTGCTTAGGCGCGCTTTAGGTGAAAAGATTTATTCATTGAGGCGGTGTTATATAAATCAAGACGACTGACGTGTCATTTCATTTCGGTGTGTGGCCATGGGTAGGACCAAAATTTACACCCAATGCACCCAGCTCCAACACCTACTGATATTTTGCCGATTGTTTGTATCGAATTGACAGTATGTGTGTATACAACACCCAAACTAATAATTATTCCGTGCAATACTCACAATGTCCGCGCCCAGCCCGGACGACTGGTTTTGAATGGGCTTCACCCCCGTGGGTAATCACAACTATTTCCTTAGTTTAATCCTAATATTTTAGCTGTTTTTAACCTGTAACTCAATAAAATGCATTCGAGCCATGGATAGCGTTCAAAGCGGGGTCTATTCAATGTTATGCAATGTCAAGTCCCGGGGGGGGGGGGGGCTGTTGTATTCAAGGTGGATATGATGCGTGAGCTTAACATGAACTTCCAAAAATGCACCCTAACAAGTATTTCCACCGACTAAAAACATACCCTATACACAGCATTTTTGTGTATTCGCTCACCATAAACAGTCCTTTTTGTCATTTTTTTCTACCGTAAACAAGTGAGCAATGCATTGTTCGAAAAACATACCCTTTTTCCATATTTTGCTGTTTTGGACACCCTAATCAATGTACGCGCGTACATCGTCTGTTGGAAAAAAGAGACCCTTTTTACGCGTTTTCTTGTTCACGCATCATATCCACCTTTGAATACAAGTGCCCCCCCCCCCGGGTTCAATTGCAATTCCTTTCGAGGAATGCAAACACAATGCAAACGCCGTCTTTTTGAAGTATATCATGTATGCCGCCACATAGTTGCCGGTAAATCATCACACTTGGTTTAACTCGGGGGGGGGGGGGGAGAACATGCCAACCTAACAGCAACAGCAAATTCAAAACGGGATCAACTTCCGGGTGCTAGTCTGTTTCAAGGACTTAACGGTAGGAGGGCGCTCTTACGCATATCGAACGGTTACACACAGACTTGACTAAAGACTAGGCCCGGTCACGAATATTAAAATGTAAATGACCGTTATTGGAAATTACACTATTTTGCAGCGGGGTTAATCCACTAACCCGACGGATTTTGAAGTCAATATTTTTTTCTTAATTTATCATGATATTACTAAGATCTTTTGAACAAAGGTTTAAGAGATGATTTGTTAATGTCACTGGGACCGAGACTGCCATAGTAAATCCACGTAGCAGTTTCCCAAATTATCGTTTGGAAATCCCCAATGCCCAAATCGAGCAGATCGTGTCCTACCCCCCTGGTTTAACTATATCCAATTATACTACATATTGAAGTAAAATGGCCACGATGGTTGTCTCTGGCAAGAAATGTGTACCTACATATTGTCCCTATTCCCCTTAAAGGTGCAACGAGAGATTTTGAGGCACCCAAATATTGTGTCATAATAGTATTTTCATATAGATTAGACACTCAATAGATTTCCTACCTTGTATTTGGCTACAGAAACATCTTAAATGAGAGAAAAAGGTGATTTTAATTTGTTATATTTTTCAATATAAAACATAGGCTGAATTTTGGATTTGCTCCTATACGAAAATTAGAAATTTTTTCATGTGTACCAAAAAACATTCTCAGCTTATTCTTTCAGATGGAAATATATTTGATGGAAAGCTTTAATCAGGGCAAAAATTACTACTTTCAATTTTTTAGGGAACCTGATAATTGCAACAATAAACTACGGAGCAGAGACCTGGGCACTGACAAATAGACTGGAGAAGAAAATAGCAGCAGCTCAACACAAACATGGAACGAAATTGCTTGGGAAATTACCTATAAAGACAGAAAAAACAATGTTTGGGTAAGGGAGGAACAAACACAAGTCCAAGGACATTCTGCGAAATAATCAAGCTTAATAAGTGGAGGTGGCAGGACACATCAGCAGGAGAACAGATAATAGATGGACTTGCAGCTATAAATCTTGGAAGCCTATGGAGGAAGGAGGAGTAGAGGCAGGCAACGGTGAGATGTCGGGATGACATTGACAATTATTGGGGTTCAGTGCACTGGAAGGAGCAGCAAAAGGAACGAACATCGGGGCAGAAACATGCTGAGGCTTTCGTCCAGCAGTGGACTGATGAATGAGTGAAGATGAGATGAGGATGAGCAGGTCCCTTTAAAATACCTGACTCTGAGATTTCCGATGAGGGCGTCTCAATGTTCATAGTTTTTCACCCCCCAAGTTTTTGTACATACAGACTACGTGTCCGTATTACTACTACTGTATGAAAGAGCTAAGCTCAAATCGAAAAGTCATTCATATTAGGAAAAGGTTTTGTATATATCGTATCATGTGGCAGGGTAATACTATACATAGATGTTACTGCATGAAAACAAAGTTTGTTTAACATTGAAAGTACTAATAGGCGCATTCTTAAAAGTTGATTTTTTACGTTCCTAAAATCCCAAGAAGTTATCATTGTTTGGTGTTTTGCGCCCGAATTGCTGTGGGTTTTTTTTTTTTGCATCAATTACATTTAAAGATCTTTGACAAGATATTATTATTGAATATTTGTCGTAAAAACGTTGAACTTATAAATGAATTGTCATTTTAAATAGTTTTACAATACAAACACCGTTACAAGTAGAGTGGGATCCACATAACAAAGAATGCAGACAGAAAGGTTCAGCATCTTGCAGCTTGGTTTGCTTTCAACACTATAGTGGATTTCAAATATTGGGCACCTCATTAAAAAGTTTGGAGTCTGTCCATTCATCCGCGTGAGAAGGAAGAAAATGATTATAATGGCCACAGTTAAAAAAGTTTATGTCTATTAAAAACGTTTTATTTAGGGCGAAAAACTAAATGTTTCATGGACCGGAAATGAGACAACGTCAATAAAAGATGGGAATACGTCCATCACCGTTGGACTCAGGAAATTTAATGGAAAAAGAGATCACATGATTACTTGAAAACAACTTTTAAATCTCACCGATGACATTGTGTTATTTTGTCATTCAATGTGAACGCTTATTGAATTGTTTTCGTAAACCCACGTGATTTATCATTCGAATTGCATTTCGGATGTCTCTGAATTTCTCGAATTTTTGGAAGACCGCTGTTTCCCATTGACTGCAATCTGTTTTTTTCCAGTCCATCCAACCACTCCGCTTTCTCCCGTAAACATTTAAACTCGATTCATCTGATATGGACCCGTACAATTCTTGCGGAGGTGAAAAATTCAATTTGCGCAGGGACTTCTGTTATCATGTTATTGTGAGGCAATGTTCGTGCGTTTTCCATACTGAATCAAATTGCATTTAGTGGCAGGTGAGTGAGTTAAATGACCGGAGTGTCCCCAAGATAATCCGGTTGGCACGTGCATTTGGGCTTCTTTCCATTTCCTTCTTCAGCTTGATTGGAAAGTCCCAAAACTCCAGGGGGACGAACGGTATCAAACGCGAATCGAGTATAAGAACCCGTATATTTTCTTAAGCGTCCATTTGAAGCCATTTCTTTTCTTTTGTTTTTGTGTGTTGATCCTTTTGGAGTGCAACTCGGCAATATCGTTCGTTGTTTCCTTAATCCGGGA
>JAMKCH010043492.1:0-12919 GCA_023653785.1 Ophioderma brevispina
AGCTCAAACAGGACGCAGGAAAAAATGAAAACATGGTATGACAAAGAGCCAGAAACAGAGTATTCTTTCAAACAAGGTGACAAAGTTGTGGCACTTTTTGCCCAATACAAGGGCATCCTTTACAAGCCAAGTATTCAGGACCATATGAGATTAGAACAAAGTGGGAAGACCTTGCCTTGACAGTGATCAAAACACCAGGTGGTAGGCGTAAAAGTCAACAATTATGTCCCAAAATATGCTAAAGAGTATAATGAAAGAGGTGATACTATTAAGCCCGCATGTGTAGTTCCAGGTAAATGAGACATCAACAGAGTCAGTACCGGAAAGACAGCATTGGGAACACAGAAAATGATTATGGTCAAATTGCAAAGTCTGACATTACTTGCAAATTTCGGACAAAGAAAACTAGGTCATCTCCAGAAAGTCAACAATGGTGAATGAAAGGTTAATTCATGAGTGGCGAAAAACAAATTTCCTGATGTACCCAGCGAAACACATGTCATAACCCAATCCCATTGCTGTAAGGGTGACAAGTTGCAGCATGTCAGAAATGAGGTAAAATACTGTTAGACAACTGGAATAGTAGAACAAAGTAATAGTAAATGGAGTTCCATGTTTCTGGTTTCCCAAACCTGATGGTTCATTTCGTTTTGTCACAAGATTTTCGGAAAAGTCAACCTCTGTTCCAAACCCGACTCAATCCGATCCAACGGATTGATGATTGCATAGATTGAGTTGGAAATGCCAAATTTGTTAGCTAATGTGATTTGTGAAGGGGTATTGGCAAGGTCCCCCTCACTGGACGTGCCAAAGAAAAGAATTTCAGATTTTGGTAGCCGATTGGCCATACAATACTAAAGAATGGCATTGGTCTCAAAAATTCTTGCCCGCCAAATTTCAAAGATAGTGAACAGAGGAATTTACAGACAGAAAATTGTGAAGCCTATGTGGAGATCTCTGTTGTAAGTGAGGACATGGGACAGAAACACCTGAGACAGGCCCATCACTTGTTTGAGAAATATCTCAGGCAGGTTGACTGTGAATCTGGTGAAAAGTGAATTTTGCAATTTGCAAATGTCACATAATTAGGCATGTTGTAGGACAAGGGCAAATTAGGCCAAATCACTGCAAAAGTTGAAGCAGTTGAGGAAATTACCCACACCACAGAGTAAAAGAGATCTCAGAGATCGTAGGTAGGTCGGGTTATTACAGAAATACTGTCCAAATTTCTCAGAAATGCGTGTCCACTGACCAACCTTCTGAAAAAAACGCAAAAATTGGTGGTTCCGAGGCAATGCCAAAAAGCGTTTGAGAAATCAAATCAATTTTGATGAATGCCACCAGTTTTGATTGCGCCAGACTTTCAGAAACAATTCAAGTTGCAGTTGATGCCAGTGATGTAGCCTGTGGTGGAGTTCTCATGCAAGCAGGTGAAAATGATGTAGATCACCCTGTATGCTATTTCTCTAAGAAGTAGTAGTTGACCAACAGAGAAAAAAAACTACTCAACAAGAGAAAGAAAGAATGTCTTGCATGCTATTGTCATTGAAAAATTTTGAAGTGTACTTGAGTCCAACAGTGCACCCAGTTCTAGTGTACCACGGAACACAATCCGTTGACTTTCATCCACAAGATGAAAAACAGAAATCAATACTGGTCAGGGTGTGAGTTTAACTCCACAAGAATAACAATCTGGCATAAGCTATCAAAGGAAAGAAAATGTCTTGCAGATGCCTTGTCCAGAGCGCCTAAATTTTGATCAGAAAAATTTGATATTACAAACTTTATTTGTTAAATACTACACTCCCGAAGGGCAGCAAAGCAAGAACATTATAAAAGTGTTAAAATTTTGCTCCTGTGTATATGTTATATAGCCTCCATTGTTCTTATTAAACTTTTAAAACTATTATTTTTAGCAATTTATTTGGAAAAGATTCTCACGGGAAAAGTGCTTTGTGATTACTAAATAAAAGGGGAATAGCCCTAGTTTGTTTTTGCAAAGTGCACCTGTTAGACTTGCACAATAGGGAAGTGGGGAATTCCCAAGATGTAACTTAGAAAATGAGTCAACTTGTTTATGCTGTAAGATCAAAAATGTTGAAGGGATAGGTAATTCCCCCATAAAGTTATATATGATGAAGTGATGTAATTCGCTGATGTATTTTACGTGAATTCAATTGGTACGTAGTGGCAAGGTTATGTTATGCATGATGCTGTGGTAAATGTTATTTTAAGACTTGGGAAACTTATGAAATTGTGTATATATGAAAGAGAAACTTGGCCAGAAGATGGGTCAGCAGTGTAATCAGCTTTACAGTATGGTTAGCTAGTTTATCTACAATATGGTAGATTTATGCTTCACACAGGTCCAGGATTTATTATATTTTCAATTCCATCTGAGCAGAGTGCTGTTGTAATTATTCTACTGTTCGTCTTTGAAGCCGAAAGTGCTGGGAATCAAAAAATAGGATTCCAAATTGTGGACAATGGAAAATGTGGTATTATCTGGACTGATATACTGTGGAATATAGTGTCGTCGAGGACTTATTTAAACCTTGTCGTCTTGAACTGCGGACAAAAGTATCTTCAGGACTGAGAAGATTTCCAATGGAATATTACCTGAGGAATTTATAAGCGTGACTTTGCATGCTATAATTTGTGAAGTCTCGCGTACGGACATACTGCAACGCTTCTTGTGGACATTCTTGAGGACAATAATATATCTTAACTATTGTTGTGATTTGATATGATGTAATGTTTTGTTTGTTTTGGACCATACCATATTCTTGAACCTTTCCAATTAAAACATTAAATCGTTATATATATTATATATTAAAATTCAGATCACTTGTGCACAAGGCTCATTTATATTGTTGTTGGAAAGGTATTCTGACTTAGACGTCTACGAGGAGTCATAAAGAATAAAATTTGATCGATTGAGCCTATTATATATTGGTCAAGATATGAGTTGCAAAAATATGGGCGAGACGTAGATGTGGCCAATATTTTTTTAAAATTCATAGCGAGGACCATCAATATTGGGCGTAACTCATCCAATTTTATCATTATTATGTTTTAAATACAATATTTGCCAACACTTGGATCCATACAACAGTATTGGTTATGACCAATATTTGAAACCAATGTTGTACCGGTATTGTGCCAATGATGGTCCTACGCTATTTTATAATAATGATTGTAATGTAATATTTAAATATAAAGCTGCTATAAATAATTTTAGCTAGTCAAATAGTTAATAATTTTACTAAATCTGGTATAATATAGTATAATGGCATTGAAATAATGGGCTCTATTTAAAACAATCATCTAAGCAATCAATTGTTTGTTAGTCAATTTTTTAATGGGCCAATGTTATCCCAATAATAGGCTCTATATTGGCTGCTTATCTTGGGCTCAGTATTCATCACTAACATTGGAGCAGTAAAGCCAATGTCATAGCTGCCAATGGAAAATCTTCAATGGCCCAATATGCATGCAATAGCCAATTATACAATAATATTTGTCAAACAATTCTCTCGGATTGTAAATAATCGCCAGTTTCTCCGAATTGAGATTCGCATCGTGATAGATTATGCTAGAATCATGCATATAGGTCATCTTCTATATACACAATATTGTATTTTTTCATGGATGCCTTCTCAGGCACGGCGATATTCCTATAGACAAAATAATCAATAGAAAATACTATACTAAGATAGAATTGATAGAATCACTGAAATAATAGGTTTAGGTTGAAGCTAATCTGCCTGAGCAGTAGGAACGCCAGTGGCATTACTTCTGGTATTTTTTACAGGACGTGACCCCCGATTTTTTATTTTTAGTTTTACTGTTTCGTGTTATGCCTTTGTCCCATGATGTGTGTGTGTCCTGCTCCAAAACAATTAAAACCTGTCATAAACATATTTACTGTAAAGTCTGTAAACTATATGTTCATAAAAAATGTACCAAATTGAAACAAAAGGAACTAAAAGATCTTAAAAATGATCAGTGGGTCTGTAAAAAATGTACTGCAAATACTCAAGCCAATGATTTATCTGATACAGAGATTGGCAATTACTTACATGATGATGGCAACATGCATTTAGACTTTGACAATACGACAAAATGGTATTCAACCCTATGGGTTATGAAACTATGTGTAACGATTCTGAAACAAATGATGATAATTCTCCAAAAGGTGCCAACATTGAGTGTACTTATGCTTCCTCCGATCAACTCAGTCAGAATATATCAAATGAAAATGCTGATTCACTTATCAATTTAAATATTAGAAGTTTGAACAAAAATTTTGAAAAATTAAATGCATCTGCCTGAAAACTATTAGATCACAATTACCGTTATTGCACAACGAAACTCAGTTGAAGCATCAACCTCTGATTGTTCAATATAACCAATTCATAACTTTGAATATGTAACAGAGTTGATCGAAATTCAGGCGGTGTTTGTCTTTTCATAAAAATGAATGTGGAAATAAAGTTTTAAGAAAGGACCTATGTAAAGCAAATTCTAACTATAAATGTGTTTTTCAATTGAGAATCGACAACAATCATAATCAAAACTCTGATTGGTTTAATCTACAGAGGCGCACACACTAATTGAATGTTTCAATCCCCCCCCCCCCAATCAACCTGACCTAACCCAGTTTTACAAAATTTAAGCTAGAAAGACAGTTTTTGTTATGTAATTGGTGACTATAATATTGATCTATTGAAACGACGAAACAACAGATCAATAGAGATTCCTTGACTTAATATATTCTAATCATATGATTACCGCTAATCATTAAACCACACGTATAACTGAACTTCGCAACAATCATTGATAACATATACCGATTCAAATGAACATTTTATCAAATCCAGTATACCAATGACAGACATACTGATCATTTTCCGACTGTGTTCTTTAAAAATCACATTGTGAACAAAACCGAAGACAACGAATAATTTACGTCAAGCGAATTCATAGTGAGGACAATAAATAAGGTTTTAAATAGCTAATGTGTGTAAATGGGAATGAAATGTTAGATGGTATTGATGCGAACACGGACTATAATAAATTTTTTAAGATAAACTCAAGGACGATACAGTGAATGCATTCCACTGAAAAGTTAAAATAAATAGAAAACACTCCTCTATACTTGGATAACTAAAGATTACTAAAAAGTATTAATACCAAAAATAAATAAATTAAAAAAAGCAAAAAATAAAAAAAATAAAAAAAATTCAGTTAAATTAAAACATACAGAATAAACTAAATCCCTAATTCGAAAATGCAAACAGAGTATTACCTAAAAGATTTGAAAGCCCCAAGACTGATATCGGGAAAAACCTGGAAAACAATAATGGCTAATTGACGTAATAAGTCTGTTAGTCAACAAAGTACTTTTTAAGACGGAAGAAGGTGAGGTTTGTACATGAGCCGTGAAAACCAATCTCAAAACTGTTCAACAACTTCTTATTGACATTGGGCCAAAACTTGCCTTCATAAAAATTAAACACTCAGGAACGGAAGAATTATATGAAGATTTTCATAATCCTTACAAAAATGCACTTCATGAAACCAATGGTACTGATGAAATACTTAGAATAATTAGCAACTTTAATCAAAAACAAAAGTCCTGGGCAATGATGCATGGGAATTTTTTGAAAAAAGATTGTCCTTTGATATCAAAACCTTTAGCTTCAATTTTTAATCTCTCTTTATCAACTGGACTGTGCTGACCAAAACTTAAATTGCAAAGGTGGTTCGATTTTCAAGAAAGACAATGCTTGAGGTATTTCCAATTATCGTCCCGTATCTGTATTGCCTTGCTTTTCCAAAATATTAGAGAGACTCGTCTTCAATAGATGTATGGCATTATAATAATAAACAAGATATTAAATGAAAAAAAAACAATTTGGGTTTAGACCAAACCATTCGACTTACATGGCACCTCTCATACAGCACCTCTTTTTTCGAAACTTAATGTTCTGAATGTATATGACACATTTAAACTTAACCTTGGAGTTTGTCATGTATAGGACACCCAAAAGGCCAACTTCGAATGCTTCTCACATTATTTGACCAGACATGCTCAGAAACACAACTACCTAACAAGAAATGCCCAAGATTATCATGTCAATAAAACTAAGAGAGTATTTTCAAATTGTGCTATAAGAAATTGGTGGACCTACATTTTGGAAATTTTTTTTGTCACTTGACCAAAACCATAAAACAGGTATCTAAAAGTACAAAAACATTTTAAAGGTCCATGGCCCGCCCGATCGCTAAAGCCTCGTCCCCAGAAGCCCAGATTTTACCGGAAGTGGTCAACATTTTGGTATCAGAAGAAAAGAAAGCAGCTACTATTGTTTCTCATTTACCCTGTGAAATCTTAGGGGCCAAAGGAGTTTTGGTCTGGATGGATATGAGCGAAAATGTTAGCCCAATTTGGTCCGACCAATATTAAGTTTGCACAGTACTCTATGGGGCTTACGAAATCACGTTTTTAGCTCTCACATGAAAACGGATTGAAATATCGGCGCGAAACTTACAGGTGGGGTTTTTTGGGTGAAGGCCAATCTATCAAGATGAAAACTTCATATCCTTAAATCGGGCCATCCCCCTTTAAGAAAACAATTGAAATTCAAATTTATGGAAGAGTATAAATGATCCTAATTGGGGCATGTCTTGTGTGTTGTTGTACTTGCCTGTCTTTATTTAGTGTTATGTTTTGTTATATATTTGTAATGGAACTTACATTTAGGCTCAGGGGGGCATGATCGCCTCAGGTCAGTTTGGCCTGTTTGATCATGTCCTCAATATCATTGTTGTGCATTGTATTTGTATGTATGATATGAAATAAAGATGATGATGATTGATATGACGTCACAAAATTTTTAATCCAAGCGCTCAGATTGCGAGTGCGAGTACTCTAAGAAAAAAATTAAAATCGAAATGAATTTTAATTTTCGTTTCAATTTGTTTAAAATTGTGTTATTTGGATTTGTTAGTTTTTCCTTGTGCTGTATATCGTGCTGTATATTAATTTCGTGGTTGGTGCATGATTATAGATTTCCATGAGGGCTTCCGGTGTTTTCAGAGTTAAAATATTTTGAATATGATTGTGTGAGGGTTTTATATTTGCTTTGTGATATCTCGCATAATGAAGGTAGAACCTAAGGGCCAGTAGTTGTGTGATTGCCATGCATTAATTTACAATGAGTTTGGTTTGCTGATTAGCATGTTAAAATGTGTACAGACATTGTAATTGAGCTTGCATGTGTGAGAATGTATGATCACTTCTTTCCACATGTCATGTGTAGAGTTTTGGTATGGAAAGCCACTTGAGTCATAACTTGGTATTGGTACTAAACTTATGGTGAGTAATCAGAGTAAAAATTTAAACATTCAACAGTCAATCATATGCCATTTATTCTGTGAAGTACCAGTACAATATATCAAAGAGTATGTGTGTATTTGCTTTTGGAGATGCATTAATGCAGTAGTGTAATAAAGTAAACATAGTATGCTCATGGTTATGTGCAGAGTGGTCCAAAAAAAGTTTACACTGCTTTTAGTCTGCAATTTCTCAAAAGTGGGGGTTAGTTTAGATAGACTACAAAATAGTTTGAATGGTACTTATTAAAACTACAAATATCTTGTTGGAACATGGTTGGGGAAAACGGCATTAAAAACACAAGCTTGAAATGACAAATGGCCCACCATTTAGGAAAAAAGGTTCAAAGACCACTTTGCACACACGGCAAGTCTCTGGCACTGCGTTGGCGGTCACGAATTATATCCAAGACTGATACACACACATTGAAAATGCACACCCGTCATGGGACTGGTATTTGATATAAACCACAAAAGGTAAGAATTAAGACACCTCAAATTTTTAAGTTTATCTTATAAATGTCAAAATCAAACGGCCTTTTAATTGGTTTCTTTCTTTATGATCTTGTCCCAACCATTGCCAACTTCGAAATGTACAAGCAAGTGTTCGATCAGTCCTGGCAAGAAAAATATGCATGTATCTTTCAAATTTAAAATCTCTCCCATTTGGAAATCAAACTTAATGATTATGTAAATAGGCATTCCAAGTCAGTTTCACGGTTGCGAATTCTCTCTTCATTTTCAACGGTAAAACACTTAAACAAACTCGAAGGGTGGTCAGTGTAGTTAGTTAGGTGTAGGGGCCTCCAGTTCACGCAATGTATTGATTTCTGTTTTAACAATAATGGTTTTGCCATAGACTCACTCGTGTGCAAAGTGGGTTTGACATTTTTAACTATTTGGCGCAATTTTGTTATTTGAGCCTTTGTTTTGAAGGCCGTTTTCACCCGTATAACAAGATATTGTAATTAATAATATCTTCAAAAAACCTTGAATAGGTTCACCCACTTTTGAGAGATTGCAGATAAAAAGTGTAAACCTTTTTGTGGACCACTCTAGGACGGATTTTGTCTCCGCCGACTTGCCCTCGTCATGTTTTTCTCTCCTCACGCCGTCCCACTCATAAGGCCAATAAAGCGTCCGGTTTTTTGGATAAAGTTGGGGGCCGGAGGCCATTGTATTTTTTATCTGAAAATAGGTTGACGATCTTCCTCATTTTATTTCGCATTACATTGCAGTCTTCATATTTTATTTAGCATACCATCTGGGTTCTGTGAAGATATATGCCGATATTGAAAATCACACAATTGGTGGTGGCACAATCCCTCCCAATATTGTTGCCACATGTCAGAGACCTGATACTTATTTGGTTTGTAAGGCCTGATGATAAAAAGGTCCTACTGTTCGAGTTGTCCCATACCATTTGAACCAAACATCAGCAAAGCCCATCAGAACCAAACTCGATCGGTATGCTTCCATTGTGCGCGACATAAATGATGCTGGCCTTGACTGTCAATAGTCGCTGTGATTGAAGAAGTAGGTCGATGGGTTTGATTGATAAGGACAATAAGAAACAGAGTTCCCTATTTCTGAGACAACTTAAATCGGCTTGTTCTTAAGGCCAACGTCTCTAAATCTGCCATAATTTCCTCATATGCTACTGTAATGCAAGACATGAATTTGATTGGTCAAGGAAACAAATAATTTAATGTCCAGTTTTAGGGAAATAGGTTATGTAAATGTCAAATGCTTTTTAATGCTTGTATATTTTGCTGTTTGTATCAATGTCTTTCCCATGCCTGTGGTCAGTATAGGCCACACAGTTACCCTTGGGTTTATATGTTTTCTTCTTTGAGGAAATAAAGATGATTTGTAAAAAAAATAAATATAATATGCGTTAGAATAGGAAATGGCTACATATCAAAACTTTTGGCCTAACGCATGGATACAAACGGCTACAAATGATTGCAAACGATTACAGACAGCTTCAAACGGCTTCAAACGGTTACATGGTAGCCGTTTTGGAGACCATGTAACCATATGTTTAATCCTTTCAAGGTTGGTTACAATGTAACCATTTTGTAGCCAAGTGAAATTCATAAGCCCCATGTGAACTCTTGTAATTGACTGACGGATAAAATCAATAATCCTATTGTCAAAGTGAAGTGTAGGGCTAGGCTACTATGTCAATTACAAGCAATTACTTGATCAATTATGTGTTAAACACAACACTGATGGGGTGTATAAAACAGGACATGACCACACTTGCCACGTGCCATTATAGACCATGGGTTGTCGCATGGAGTATCTTAGAAAAATGATTGTTTATTTGAAGTGTGAGACATTCCCCATGGCATTAAAATCAAGAGTTGTACTTAGATTATTTTGATTAAAGGTGCAACAAGAGATTTCACATATCCTTTGTCCCTTAAAAAATCGAAAGTACTGATTTTTGTCCTGATGTAAAGTTTCCATCAAAAATATCCCCACCTGAAAGGATTAAGATGAAGAAAAGGTTTCTTTGGTACAAAAATGTGAAAATTTCTATTCGTATAGGAGCAAATACGAAATCAGCCTATGTTTTACATTTTGTGAAATATAGCAAATTAAAATCACCCTGTTTTCTTCTTTTTAAGACATTTCTGTAGCAACTACAAGGTAGAAATCTATTGAGTGTCTAATCTATCTGAAATTTGAAACTATGATGACACCAATATTTGGGTGCCTCAAAATCTCTTGTTGCACCTTTAATGTATAATATAGTAAAGTAGAGTATAGTTTGTTAGGATCTCACTTTTAAAACAGTGCGCACTATCAGACTGATGGTGCATCCACAACAAATTACAAGGAACACAAATGCACAGTATACATGTACAAAAGGTGGGGGGGGGGGGGAAAAAGAAAATTACCCAATTAAAAATTACAATCAACCTATACAAATCACTTTTATTCAGGCATTCAGCTGACACGAGCACTAACCAAATAAAAAATCGTGTTTAGTTAATGGACGGTGTAGAGAATAGCGTACAAATATAAACCACAAGTGAAATCTAGTTAGGCGTGTCTAGCACAAATGAAGTGTGTCATAGTTGGAGACAGACTACAATTTAACATAACAAAAAATAAATTTTGGCCAAAAGAGAACACATTTGAAATTGGACATATGAATGAGCAACTATGATCTGTGTTCAGCACGTTTGATGTAGTTCTTAGAATTTGTATCAAATTGCGACATAAATCATTGTCAACAACAAACAAGTTTTCAAGCATGAGAAAAATAATGAATTTAACTTTCATCATACTGTATCTAAACCCATACCAATACAAGTCAAATTGTGAGTGTAAGTTCATTTTAAAATTTTCATTTCACCTAATATCAGCAGGGCACTACACTTGAACATAAGTGATTTGTGTCTTCTAAGTCACATTGACAAGTTTACCTTTACCCGTATTATACTTGCAGTTCTTCGGAGTGGCAAGTGTTTGTTGAGACCTAAAATTTGAGGGAGCTGCCGTAGAAATCTGTAAGCTCTAACAAATAATTTTCAAATGATGGAGTGCATTTAAATTTGCAGTAGGTCACAAGCCAATTTTCTTTTTCAGTGCTCTTTCACCCCAAACCACATTATGAGTGTTTTAGGTCATCGTGGAAATTCAGGAAAACCGCACAAGTTTACTGTTGTGTGGGTTGGTGGGTTTTTGAAAAAAATATGATACCAATCCACATGAAACAAGTGTGTTTTGGATATCGTGTAACCTTTCCACTTGCAGTTTTTGTCATAGCTTGAAAGATGTTAACAAGGACATTAATATAATTTCCTCCATATTGAGAATGCGATTAACACTTAAAGGTGCTCGTTCCGATTTAAGTCTATTGTGTTCTCTACTTGAATGAAAGCCTGGCACCTGGACATACGCCCCATAAGTATTAGTGGGAAACAAACTGCGGTTTTGATGTTGAGCAATAATGCACATTGCAAAGCCTATTCAATACTGTTCTAATATTGATGTTACCACCAAACCGGCAGGGGGGGGGGTTTTAGTTTTTTGTTTATATCTTGGGAACGAAATGGATGTGAGGGCTGCAAAGTTCAGGATGACAATGAGAAAAATCATGTTCTTCATAGTATCAAAATCGATACTACTTCCAGGTGGTAAAATCAGGGGTCCCAAAGACGATCGCGAACACGCCACCTTAAGGGCAGTGTCAAAAGCACCCTGGTGCTTTTGTTTTTACACGTTAATTTCTGATTTTGCACCATTGAAACATCAAACTGTGTTCTATAGGTACCAAAAAAGTTATCCACTGCAGACAATTCTGATGCTGTAGTTTGTGCCGATTTAAAAACCGCTTATTCGACCATTTAAAGTCACAAAACCTGCTGGTTTTAAACGGCGGGATTTGAAAGCAACATTCACGCGTCAGGGGCAAGGCGCACCATCGCGTGCGCGGTGATTTTTGCTGCGTAATGAAGCGTATGCGTGTTTTAATGTACGTTTGCTCGGACAACGCATCGTGGAAAAAACGAAAAATAATATTTGAAAATGTCAACAAAGCGCTAATTTAGACCCCAGAGGAAATTTCAATTTCTTCTAATTTCCGGAGTTAGAGACAAATATGTTGATTCAATAGTGCATAAAGAGGTATTTTCATCACTTGCACAACATATTCAATTTCAAGTTCAAAGATAAAGTTATTTGAGAAAGAGAACAGCTTGTGTAAATGGCCGTGAAAAGTACACTTTTTTACTAAAACGGATTTTCTCAATGTTCAATTTTCGCAAAAGTTGGGTAAATTTCAGACAAGATACTCCGGAAAAATACCAAAGTGAAAGTAATGTTGAAACTTTCTACTGATAGCAATCGGTCTTCTTCTTAGGGGGACAGGTTTTTTCAAATTTTTCATTTTTCACGATTGTTTGTTATTACTAAAGATTATTCACACAATATATAATTTCATATGTTGGAATTATAGAATTAAGTATAATTAATCACATTTCTTTTTTGACATTTTTTTGTGTTCCTTTTTATATTTCGAAAAGTAAGCTCTATTTAAAAAATGAAAAATATTCACCGTCCTAGACAAATTGTCTGGTTCTAAAAAATAAACATAATGTTTTTTTTTTTTTTTTTAATTTTTTAGTTTTTTTGTGTGTTTTGAAATTTTGGGGGCAAAATCGTGTTTTTTTGTATTTCCTCAAAATATGGAAAGTTTACATTAATCTGATGCCATATCGGGTTCATCGTCCAAAATTTTCTTTCTAGAAATGGATACTTTGATACAATAATCAAATATTGCAAGTTACAAACCAAAATAGATACTCGGAAACTCAAGGTCACACTGTCCTTACGTGGCATAAGGTCTTCTGCACTCCGTTGGTGCATAAAGGGGGGTCACTCTGAAAACCACTTTGCCGTTGCATTTGTTACCGAAACTCTAGTCATGAATAGGGTACATCAACATGACCACCTAACAGGAAAAAAAAAAAAATGAAAATCGGTTGTTACAGATTCAAAA
>JAMKCH010043493.1:0-25173 GCA_023653785.1 Ophioderma brevispina
AACTCTAACCAGTCTTCAACTTACACTCCCTGTACAGATTTATTCGTCCGAGACTTTTCAAAATGAAAACTCAGCAGCTGTTATCTAGGAGGTGTATTAGGGCTGGTTCGGCACAACGTTAGACTTAGGATTCTTAAATCCTTGTTCCTGTTTTTCATCATAACAAACTATGGCATCGCTTCCAATTCGACAACAAGTCTTACCAGTTTCGAGTTCGGAACTTCGGTCTTCTCTGCTCCCTTACCTTTACAGATTAGTCGAAACAGAGGCATAACATCTGAGAAGGAGGGGTATCCAGATATTGGTCTATTTCGACGACTTGCTTGATTGTAGCACGAACTAGTCTAGTCTGATAGTTATTAACATTGGTTTAAAGATGGTGAAGGAACTTGGTTCCATGACTAACTTTAAGATTTCGAACCCTTCCCGAGTCTGGAAGTGGAGTTTTTGAGCAATCTTATCGGATGAAAAATTCAAAAGTTTTCCAACTGAAGAGAGAATTGCAGAATTGTAGATTGCATCCTGCTAAGTATGAAGAGAAGTTCATCTACAGCTCATCTATGGTTCTGCTGCTTAGATTGATGGCAGCTGGTAGACCTTCTCACTCTGCCACGATTGTGGTCGGAAACTTTTTCAAGCTACACCTTCGGAGTTTTCTACTAAGACTACTGTCAGGACCTATATCACCAAGGCCTTGAATACTAAGATTGAGAAGTATTTACGATGGTTTAGCAACCTTAAGGTCCTTATGGGGGAAGGTAATTCAAGAACTTCCACACAAAGTCAGATTTACGACAGATTTTCGAAGACAGTAGAAAAGAATGCATGAGTCCCACAAATTAAGGCGTGTGGTCGAATTTATAAGAAAGCTCCACTTAGTAATAGAGTTGCTAAAACGCGATGTTACACTTTAAGGCGATTCAAAGAGACGTTATTGGGACATCGGTGAAACTCAGATCAGATTATTCCACTGTAGTGGGCTACGTTAACCTCCAAGGAGGAACAAGAGTATTCCTCATGTGTACTATGATTACCCGCCACCTCACTTGGTGTCAGAATCATTTTATTACCTGAAGGCGGAACATCTCCCTGGAGTTATCAATATTTCGTAGACAGTTTTTACAGGAAAGTAAGCCAATATGATAGCTTACTCGGATTCTACTGTGGAGTGCATTTTCCAACAGTCATATTTACCAGATGATTTTTCTTAGATTACACAGGCCCTAGTCGATCTGTTGCAAGCACTTTTCTCCCCTCATCCCCTCTGGACACGAGTTCGCCTCTTCTAACCCCCAACATACTGAAAGTATGAAAAACCGGTGGCTGGCGGAAGAGAAAGCCCCTTGGGTGAGAGGACTGCTTTATTATAAGTTGGGGTTCAATCTGATCGCTAAATTTCTGGCAAAGTTTTAGCAATGTCACAACGTATGCAGGATGCTGCTTATAGCCCCTTTTGGAGCTGTCTTAAGGAGCTATTGGAGATGTTCATTTTCTATGACAGATCTTCATCAAGTCCTGCAGAGCCTTTCAAAGTTTGCTCTCGGGAAGACAGAATGCTGTTGATGCTTTGACCCTTATAGCCAAGAGGGTTTCTTGAATTCTATGAGATTTTTAAAAAAAGGATCTCTGGTCAGTGATCGAGCTTAGTTTCTCAAGAAGAGGATCGGATCAAGGCTGTAGATCAAGCTGTAAAGAAATTAACCCACTTGGAGTCGAAGGTTTCTTCAGACTTAACACCTTGTTTGATTATGGTACCAGAGAAGGGCTTTCACTTTTTACATATTCTGCCAAAAGAGGAAAACAGAGGGTCTTTTCGGAAGTCGATTTTCGACTATTAAGGCAGCAAATTCAAAAACTATAGAGGATCCGGACAGTATAGAAGTTATTCCTTCTACCCAGTCTTGAGGCGTCTGATGTGGCGCGGTATGTGGGAAGGTGCAACTGATTCCTACTAACATATGACCCAGTGGGGGCGTGAAAGCAATCTTCCCGGCGTAGCGGTCGATACCCTCGGATCATGCTTGTTTTGCAGACTTTCTCAGAAGGTTACCATACCATTCAGAGTTTACCACTCTTCGACGATGTGTGAAAGTAGATTGTGTTCTACTCCTATGCCAAAAGAGATCAAAGGCTATGAAAAAAAAAAACTCGGAAAACTTGATATTTTTCAAATAGAAAGTGCCAGGACTGCTCTATAAAACCATTTGAAATTTGCCAAGCAAACCTTGTTTGCCAGCCTCTTGAATATGGTCTCCCACCAAATTCTTCTGGGGCTATGTCAAGTCACGGTCTGGCCAATCATCCATTCCTGATAACATCAATTACATGGGAAAAGGTGCATCTTCACTCTCGAGATCGCCATTCATCAGTCAGTTTTTCTGAGTGTTTCCAACCGTGCTGCGCTTGCCCCAAACTTGTAGGCTCACACCTATAAACATTCCCTCTACTCTTTCTCATTTCAGATGTAGTCAGGAGAGATCGTGAAGGCTTATTCGCAAGCTAAATAACAAACTCAGTGCAGGTGTGGATGGCCATCACAGTTACGTGCTTAATGAATGTGCTGTTACTGTTTAATCCCATTCTGTGTAAGATCTTTAACCTTTCCATCTCCATGGTGTTACACCCAGTGCATGGAAGCTTTCTAGGGTCATTCCGATCTTCAAGTATGGTGATTGTCTCGTTTCCAACTACCGTCCATATCATTACAACCAATCTGTCTGCAAGCTTTGGAAAAGGGTTATCCACAACGCACATCCTTTATCTCTTAATCGCAACAAAGTTCTAACCAAACATCATTTTGGGCGTTCTCCGAAGTCGTCACTGCGATGCCTATCACGGACCTTAATGATTGATGAGCGAATCTTGAAAGTCCGGAGAAAAGTGGGGCTGTAGCCTATTCGACCTAGTAAGGCCTTTGAACAAAAGTCCCCCATGGCCATATTTTGCGTAAACTCCATTCTGCTGGGATTCAATGGCCCATTCTTTGCGGGCTTAAGGTCTTTACTTCCGGTCGTACACAGTCTGTTTCTGTTCCTGGTCTGGTCATTTCCACCAGAAAAACCTTTTTCCCAACGTCTGTCTCAGCATGGAATAACCAAGTCATTGAAAGAGTTTCCTCTGGTCAAAATTCCTTGGTATTCCACATCTCTGACAATTTATGCTGGAAGTGCACGTTGACTATACTGCAGAAAGCCGAAGAACCATAGGCTATATTCCAGGGCTTTAACAAGCCTCCCTACCACAGCGGCCGTTTTCTGTACCTTGGCATTGGTTCAAACCATCCTTGAGTACGGCCGGATTCATTGGATCCTTTAAACCACGCTAACCAAACAGGTTGGAAATCTACTCACGATTTGCCTGCAGATTCATTCTCCAGGGTCGTGAATCTCTCCCATGAAGGATCTCCTCCATGCTTCCAATCTTCCTCCCTATCTAAGCGCCGGGACGTTGTGTCCTGTGTGCCATCTCTTAAGATGCTGAAACCACCTTGTCTTCTCCTAATCCCTAAGTCTCACCCTAGAATACCTTCGCAATCTCAATAGGCCTCTTTTGATCCACCTTCCGCAGGCTTCTCGCTTTCCAAAGGTCTTTTTATGCATGATTTTTTTTTTTACTCCCAACCATTATGAAATACTGCCCGAGGACGTTGTAAAGTGCACCTCCCAAAAAGCCTTTAAAGCCGCTGTAGCCGCCACATCTTGTATCTATAGGTCTTAGGTTGTTGTATTTTATCCATTCTCTGGTCCCTTTAGTTTTGATTACATACGCCATTCCTTTCACTTGTGGTTTTAGGGATGCCTTCCTTCTTAGTTTTGTGTTTTTTTATGTGCATCCTATTGAATAGTCTAAGTCCACCAAAAAAACTTAATTGGGCTGTCCTGGCTATTATAGCCAATTGTGATAAATAAAATAAATAAGCTAGAATGAACGAGTGAAGGAGTTATTAGGAAAAAGGCTGAAATCTTTTTCCAATTTAAATCTATGGAAGGTTCTACCGTACTAGATCCGTAGGGAACCGGAGAACTCTAAACAGTCTTTTCAACTTACACTCCTGTACAGTTTATTCGTCGAGACTTTCTCAAAATGAAAACCCATTCAGCTGTTATCTAGGAGTTGTATTAGGGCTGGGTTCGGCACAACGTTAAGGAGTAAGGATTCTTACATCCTTGTTCCTGTTTTTCATCGGAACTAGGCTTCGCTTCCCATTCGACAACCAGTCTTACAGTTTCGAGTTCTGACATCGGTCTTTTACTGCCTTCCCCGTACCTTTACAGATTAGTAGAAACAGCGGCATAACTTCTGAGAAGGAGGGGTATCCAGATATTCGGCTATTTCGACGACTGCTTGATTGTTTAGCACCCGATCTAGTCTAGTCTGATAGTTATTAACATTGGTTATAAGATGGTGAAGGAACTGGGTTCCCATGACTAACTTTAAGATTTCTAACCTCTTCCCGAGTCTGAAGCTGGAGTTTCTTGAGCAATCTAGATCTGAGAAATTCGCAAAGCTTTTCCAACTGAATAGAGATGCAGAATTTTAGATTGCATCCTGCTAATTATGAAGAGAAGTTCATCTCCAGCTCATCTATGGTTCGGGCTTAGATTGATGGCAAGCTTGGTAGTCGTTCTACCCTTCTGCCAGATTGTGGTCGGGAACTTTTTCAGAGATACACCCTGCGGAGTTTTCTACTAAAATACGGTCAGGACCTAGATCACCAAGTCCTTTGAAAACTAAGTTTGTGAAGTATTTACGATGGTTTTTTAGCAACTCTAAGGTCCTTTGGTGAAGGTTAATTTCAAAGAACTTCCAACAAGTCATAATTACGACAGATTCTTCGAAGACAGGTTAGAACTCATGCATGAGGTCCCACAATTAAGGAGTGTGGTCGAATACTATAAGAAAGCTCCACTTATGTACTAGAGTTGCTAACGCTTATGTTACACTTTAAGGCGATTCAAGAGACGTTATCTGGGAAATCGGGAAAATCAGAATCAGATGATGCCACTGGAGTTGCCTACGTTAACCTCCAAGGAGGAACAAAGAGTATCCTCATGTGTACTATGATTATCCGCCACCTCACTTCGGTGCCAGAATCATTTTTTAGCCCTGAGGCGGAACACATCTCCCGGAGTTATCAACTATTTCTTAGACAGTTTTTTTCCCGGGGAAAGTCAGCCAATTGATAGCTTACTCGGACTCTACTGTGGAGTGGCATTGCAACAGTCATATTTCCCCAGATGATTTTTCGAGATTACACAGGCCATAGTGAATCTGTTTTGCAAGCATGACTATTTTCAAAACTCCAAATACTGAAGTGGAAACATGTGGATGGCAGGCATGAGGAAAGTTGGGTGAGCGATGCTTATTATTAAGTGGGGGTATCTGATTGCCTAAATTTTGGCAAAGTTTTCGCAATCAAAGTCAGCGGATGTTGCTTTATAGCCATTTTGGTCACGTAAGGTTGGATTTTTAAGCGAGTCCGTTGTTAGAAGATCATCCGAGACGGATTTCTGTAAGGCAAACCTGCTGGTAAATAGAAAATCGATTAAGTGACGCTTCTAGGAGAAACTATTCTATATTTGACTGGGTCGCCTTTCCAAGCTCGCCTCTAAGGCAAGGATTCAGAGAAGAGCCTCATTGGCAGCAGATGCTATACGTGACTGACGCTTCACGTCTGGCTGATGAAATTCTAAGTTGATCCACAACAGATTCTGTTGGCGATGTGACTAACTCGGACTCGGATCTAGCGTGTACATCTCCATCGGGCTCGAATCATCGTGTACATCAATCACCCTCTGGCAAAAAATATTAAATGAAATGAGGAGCTATTTATGTTTGAGAAACAGACACAAATAAGATATCTATTTGTCTATGTTTGAGAAGTACATAAACAGAAAACGCCGAACTCTGGATCTGGGTTGGTATTGGTCGCCAGTTTCAACTTTTTAGGGTCTTACAATCGCCAACTTTAATACCCGTATACTGGATTTCGATGCAATGCAAAAGTTTCACGGATCGGCTCTTCGGAAATGGTTAAGTATTTCTGGATTATAGCCAAAACAAAAAAGTCACTCGATTTTATACCCCGGCCTACAGTTCTTCCAAAGCTTCCTAGCATTACTGGTGATCCTGAGAATAAACATCGGTGGCCAGTCGGAAGCACTTCGAGATTTACTCCTCTTACCTTCTTAAGAAATCGATGATCCTCAATTATTTGGACCAACTTTTCCATCACTTACCTTAAACCTGCAGCAAGCAAACATTATCAAGCTGAGGGTCAATTTCATCGCTCATCTATGGACGCTTTTAATAAAGTGAAGGCCCCTCGTCACTTGGTCAGAACATCGCATTACCCGCATGCGTATGGCATTTGAAAGTTAGGGCAACTCGTGGTTTTTCACTTAAGGCGTTAAATTACTGGCATGTTGGAAAAGCAGGCAGGATGGAGGAGTAACAACGTTCCAGAATGTTTGTATGAAGACGTCCTTACTAGTTATAAAATTGTGACCAAAAACCATCCTTGTCCAGCACGAGCCAGAGTTAGAGGAAGGGATGCGAAGCATCATTACCATTATACCATCAAGGTGAGGAATGCTGGTATATATTTATATATCCCGGTCTCCCTCAACTCATATGAAAGGGTGGTAAAACCATGTGAAGGTCTTCATGTTTAAAAAACCACCCTTTTTCAAGGATTGTTCATATGATTTTTCCTCCCCCTTGTTGCAAAATTGACGTTAGACAAAATCAGGGTTAAAAATACCCCCTAGTTCAAGGTTGTTTCCAATGACAGATTTCAGAACCCCTCCCTGTTCAATGACTCTATGAAATTAACTTTAGAACAAAATTCGAAGTAGATTACTTTTGTGTCGTGTATGCCAGATGATCCCGTCTTTAATTGGGATTAATTTAACAATACATCGATACTGATGTTAACTTGACTGAAAAAGCAACAAGATACACAACTGTTTTCCTGTAAAAGTTTGTAGGCGACCACGGACCATTCTGTTTGAAATGCCCCTTTTTTTAAAATGTCCAAGGAGAGGATGATCAGAATACCCCCTTTTTCGTGATTCGCGGTCCTCGATGACCGTAAAAATATACCCTCTTTCCTCGAAATTAGAAATCGCATGGTTACCACTTTTTATGTTGAGTTGTGGGAACGGGATATATATTACACGTATATGCTTCGAACATAGAGGTGCTATATGCTATAATGATAGATATGGTGTACATTGGGGCAAAATGATTTCAGCTTCATAGAATTCACATGAGTGAAACCACGCAGCAACTGTGACTGTAACGGCTCCACTTCCTCCACCTAGTGACCAGTACTGTGGCAGTCATGCCCTAGTAGGATCATTTCGAATTAAAAATGATAAAATTAGGAAATATACTCACCAAAATTGTGAGATTGTTCTATTTATACATGTATAATTACGAATGATCCAATAGTAACCTCATCAAGGCCCTTCCCCGCAAGGGGCTTGGGGAAGGTACAAAATGAGCAAAGGATCATGGATAACAGTGGCGATAGTGAATGGGCGTACCGATGCTAGCGTGGGACCGCACTGGCATGGGCGCACCGAAATTTTTAAGGGGCAAAGGGGTGTCTGATGGCTTTTTTGCGCACAAAAAATGCACTAGTGGATTCATTCGGAAGTTATACATGTATAAAATAGAACAATCTCACAATTTGGGTGAGTATATTCAGTGGTGTGTGACCGTGGGTATGGGGGAGTTCCGCGGAACTCGGCCCGTTCCACACCGATGGACCCCGGTAACTGGGGTGCGGGGAAGACTATTCTGGAAATAGCATGCCGTATGCACTACGGGTGTGTCTGTGTCAGGGTGGCTTGGGATTTCTAGACGTCACTGACTAGGAGACGGTAATGCTTTAGCGCCCAGACAATGTGTCCATTGATCGGCTCAGACACTATCCAATTTACCTTAGTGGAAAATAGGGGGTTAACAGCGCCAGGATTTCATTATCTCAAATGTCCGCGGCTTGGCCGGGGGTCTTTAGTGGTGGGTGATCCACCCGTTAACGGCCGCTAATGGCTTCCTGCAACCACTTGCGGCCTCGCATTTGGCCTCGGCAAAACAAGGGGGGGGGGGGGAGTTAATGTGCCCCGCCTTATGGGATGTGGGGCATCCTGGCTGAGGCCTACTTGGAGGGGCAGTGTTCCGGATGCAGCACTGGGGTGTGGCTGGTATTATCAGGTACCTTCGGGCTGGTTTCCTACATACACGCAGCCATCGCCGCATGTATGGGGCGGTAGGGTAGTGCCCTTGCCACCCAGCCAGATGGCGGATAGCGATGCACCGGCTGGAGGGTCAGGCATGCGGGTCTTGGTCTTGGGGTGGGTACCCATGATAGCTCACCGGTGGTTCAGATGTTTCTGTACCTAGTGTGAGCGCGGGTATTGGAGCCGGATTCGTCGGGAGTAGGGTCTGTTGCTGTGAGACGGTAGCACTCAACGCGGCTTCCGTTCTGTCTTCCCAGGAGCAACAACAAGGTGATTCTTTTGATTCTTCCACCGGATACCCAGTTCATCCTGTGGTCTATGGCCAAGTAGGCCTAACTGTGGATGCGGGCCTGTCCGCGGGTCCTCCGTCTTTGCGGATTTGGCGGGTGAATAGAAGCTTCATAAGGACGGGGTCAGCTTTGTCTCTCCCTGCAGACTTACGTGAGCATTTGGGATGCCAGTGATTGCCGGAGGGACGCGGGTTCCTCGCGCGGGAAAATCATACGGTAGATCCTTGCGGGTAGCTGAGGTGGATTGTTCTAGTCTGCTTCGCATCCCTTCTATGGATCCTGAACTGGCCACCCGCTTGCCTACAGCTGGCAAATTATCGCTCAGGCGTACTATCCCTTATGGGGAAGGATGAGTAAGGATATTGGATATTTGCGTTCGAGAAATCCATTCGCCTTAGGCTCATGTTCTCTGCTCATCTCAATCTATTTAGATGGCTCTTGTTGAGGGACGAGGGGCTTAGCGGTGATGTCCAGCATATGCGTGCGACCGAAATTTTGGTCGGTGTGTCGTCCAGCTAGTCAGTAGTTCGATGTTCACATGCGTGAGTCTGGGGCCTTTGCGCGTGAAAATGTTCTGTATTTTTACGTACAGCCTTCAACAAGGTCCTTTAGTGCGGATCTTGTGAAGACTCTCGCGCGGCCCAGATCATCTATTTGGTGTGCTTTCGCTTCTGTCGGCAGGTAGCCGACTGTCAGGAAAGTGACCAAGCCCATCTCCGAGAGACAGCAGCGCTGTCTTCGAAGGGAAGAGCAAGAGGACAGCGCAAGAGGGACAGAGGACAAGGTTAACCATTTCTAAACCTCCATGCTTACTTCTTCGGCTTGGCTTTCCACCAAACCTGCTTTCACTCCTTCACCTGTGCTCAGGCGAGAGGGCGTGAAGAGGTAGGCGACTTATGGTCAGTCCGGGTAGAAGGCAAGCCGCCTTAAGACTCGGCAATAGCTGAAGTCATCTGAGGGCTGCGGGGCAGCTTGTCCCACGACCTGGTCCGTCATTGGATCAGTCACGGTGGTTCATAAGACTGGTGGGCGGGACGCCCGCCGCTGATGAATTCGCCCGGGGTTGAACAAGTATACTCCCGGGCGAGTGGGTTCAGCGTGTTTTCGTCGGGGTACCGACTTGAATTCACAGCTCTTCCCCCCATCTCTCCTCATAGAAGGCCACAGTATACGCTGTTCCAGTCTGAGACAGGTCCTTTTGACGAGGCGAAGGAGCTCCTGAGAAAGAGGCAATAGTCCCGGTCTATCCCCCTTTCAAGGGTGGGGCGGGGCTATGGCCTCGAGTGTCCTCTCAAGGGACGCATGGGCACTTCTCTGAATTGGGAGGACGTATTTGACGTTTCCATAAGCTTTTCGACGCAAATGGTTCAGTTTTCGGGTGCTGGGGCGGGCATACAAGTTTCAATGCCTGCCCTTCGGCGCTGTCAACGGCTCCAATGCTCCTCGGGTTTTACCCGCGTCGTTCTAGCTGGGGAGCGTATCTCTGGGACGATGGGGAGTGAACATCAGTAAGTATATCGGCGATGTGATCCATTCGACTTACTCGAGTTCTACTATCCGGGTACGGTGTGCTGGTGACACGGGTATACGTTGGGTTTCAGTGTTAATCACCAAGAAAGCCCAACTTTGTTCCTTCTCAATACTCCTTGTTCATGGGTGCGAAGGTTGGGACTTTTAACGGGATGGTTTTTTTTTCTTCACCAGAGCGGGTGTTGAACATCCTGCAGTGTGTCACGCTTATGAGCGAGTGTTCAGTAGCGCGGCCGCATAGCTCAAGGTGTTGGTTTTAATGCCAGCCCTGGTGGGACCGGGCTCTTATGGTGTCTTCAGCTATGCGGCAATACATTCCCATTTCTTCCAGAACTTTCAGGACAGTAGCCATCCTCTGTAGCACTCTGTTACGCCTGACTCAGCTCATAGGGACAAGCCGCTTGGCGGAAGCACCGTCCGGCCTTGAGGCGGGGATGGAGTTTCAGGCTCGTCCTTCAGTACACGTCTTGACGATGGAACGGCCGAGATAGGAGGGTTTTTAAGGGAGATACTTGGGAGACCTCAGGGTCTTCACGATGGTCTACGAGCGAAGCGACATATCACATCAAACATGCTCGAGCTCTGGGCGGTTGCCGGTTCAGGACTCTTCAGAGATTCGAACAATAGTTGATGGGTTGCAGGGTCACATTCCAGTGACAACTCCACGGTGTGGCCTATGACTACAAGCAGGGTGGAACTGCATCCCCGATGGGCTTCACACCCCTCAAGTTATGAGTGTGTCGCGCGGAGCATTTTGCTCAGAACGATCCATCGCCAGGCAATAGAACATCCTAGCTGAACAGCTCCTAAACGGGGCAGGGGTCGCGATTGGTCTCTGTCTCCTCATGTGGTTTAGACGGTGTGTTTCACTGAGATTGTTCAACGTCAATCGGACCTGTTCGCTCGAGAGTCAACCGGCATATCCGGTTTAGTTGCTCTCACCGATGAGGCCGACGGAGCGTTGTGTTGATGCTCGGCGATAACTGGGAGGGCATGACAGGATACGCTTTCCCGCCAATATCGATCCCCCCATCAGTGATAGGTAAAGACTCGAATCATGAACAGTTCGAATTCCTTCTAGTCGCGCCGTTCTGGCCAAGAACATCTGAAGTTGCGGCCGACGGTGGACATGCTGGTAGGTCGTCAGGCTCTTCCTCAGATAACGGATCTAATCCGGGGGGTTGCCAGGAAGGGGGGCAGTTTTCCACCACTTCTCGGTAGGACGCTGTTAGGGAGACGCTTGAAAAGGGCGACATTTTCAAAGGGGTCTGCGACACTTGCCGCTCGGGGTTGGGGTAGAAGAAACTCTACACTCAAAGTTTAACTTCCAGAGGGCATCGGGTTCCTGCTACCGTGGTGCAGTGGAGAGGTGTCTCTCTCACCGCGCCCCTTTTATATAGCGGGCATTTGCGACTTACGTAACGGGACAGGTTCGACGCTTGGCTTAGCTGTTAACAGTCCGCGTTACAGGTCCGCAAATCATGCGATTCAGAAGGGGTCCAGGGGGTACGCGTCTTTAAGGCAATGACGCGATTACGCAAACTCTGGAGAAATGTAACAATTTCGTCCGGTGATGTTGCGATCGAATTGTCCCTGCGTGGAATTCTCAATCTGGTTTGAATATATTTCAAAGCCGAAGTTCGAAGCCGATGATACATGCGACTTTGAGAGGGAGATCTCTCTGAAGAACGCTATTTTATTGCTAGGCTCAGGGCGCCGATGCTCAAACTTTACGCGCTGTGTGCGGGTGACCTAGTTTGGAGCGGATGGCGCGAACCTGCTCTTAAGCATGGCTTCCTGGCCAAGAACGAACGCCCTTCCTTACCGCCAAACCCGATTTTTTCCCCGAGCGATGAACACGGAAAGATAGTATGCCAGGGAGGATAGTGTTCTTTGTCCGGTACGCACGTTGCGTACTATTTGCAAAGAACACAATCAAGTCGGGGAGCCACGGGTCAGCTTTTTCGTCTTTGCGGCGCATAACGTGCCAGCGAAGGCCACTCTGAACACAAGGATTGTCTCTGTGATTGAACATGCGAACACCGTTGCAAGAGTGCGGTCACGGGACTGCTCATTCTACACGGTCGATTGCGAGCTCAACAGCTTCGCCACGTGGGTTCGCCAATAAGGAAATTATGTCGGACGTCTATTGCGAAGCTGTGCGTTTTTGTACGCAATCTATTTGAGGGATTCATGTCAGGAAACAAGAGATAGCGCCCCATTTTGCTGGATCGTTTCTTAGAAATTCCAAGCTAAATCCAGCCAACACTAGGTAAGTCTAATCGGTATTAGTTCACTAACGGTAGTCTGACTTAGGTGTGTGGCTGTGTACTATGTACACTATTTATACAGTGCAAATCGCGATTCTCGATCGACTGTTTGGTATGTAACATTCATTCGTTCGGAGCGGGATTTTCACGCTAACTGGTGGTCCTTGACTCTATGGTCAAAATGTATTGCTCATGTACCTCCTTCCACTGGCCGTGCCAGTCTGGATGTTGAGCCATTGTAATACTCCAACATTGGAGGTAAGGTAAAATAATCGTAATAATATGTCTAAAAACAGAAGTGTTTAAATATTATATGATGGGTTTGCTTAACTGTCCAATGTGATTCCGCCCAGGACCCCAAGCCCCTACAATGAGCAATCGGTTGATTTGGGGCGCCAAGATCTTAAAGAGGGCGAGGAGGCATAGGTGGTGCCAGTGTCAATCCTGACGTCATAGAGTAGGGACCGGTCAGTTCTTTGAGTGTGGTAGTTTTTTTGGGATTTCTTGCATCTGCCTTGGGATGCAATTTGTAATTACTCAGTCAACATTGGATAGGTAAGCAAACCTTCATCGATATAATATGTAAAAAAACACTTCTGTTTTGAGACAAATGTTGCTCAGGTTGTCAATGGTCAGTGTGAAAATACTACACCATAAAAAAGAATTGATTCAGGAGTTTGTTTCCTACAATATCTAGGTCAGCATGTGTCTATTTGGCCGTATATGGCTGTGGTGATTTGGTGGGTATACAAAAATAACAGGTGTACAAAAAGAGATATATCAAAGGGGGCAGGGGTCAGTATACCACAACAAAGGTTTAACATTGCATGCCCAGTTTCATTGAAAGGGTTTTCTAGTTCTGGTGTTGCACTTGGGTCAGTCTTTTGGGGTTGCCAGCCTGTTTACATTCTTGAAAATGTGAAAATATGAACATAAAATTGGGGCATTTCACCGCTTCTGGACCCCGTAGGCGACTCAATTTTTTAAAAATGGTCAAATTCTTTTTTTCAAAAAAAGTGTGATTTTTTTTATATTTTTAGTTTCATATTTTACTAATTAGTGAATTTAGGATGTTTGCAGGACTTTCATGATAATATCTCCACAATGGAAAAATGTTGTGACCCCTGGGGTGGTGTCAAATAAAAGAGCAGAAATAAATGAATCTAAATGCAAACCCGGGGGTGCTTACTCCTCCTAAACATCTATTGGTTATGATTATGTTGGGGAATTTCAAGATTAATATCTTACAAACGGAACAGGATAGATGTTGTTGACCTCTATGGGGGTGGTCATAGGAAAGAGTGGAAAGTATAGAATACTATAAATGCAAAACCGGGGGTGCTTCTATGCTACTCCTAAAGTCCTCTACTGTGCCTATGTGGGGGACTTTTCAAGATTAATATCTCCAAAAGGAAAAATGTTGTTGTGCCCCTAGGGTGGTGTCAAATGATAAAAGTGAGAGGTTTAGAATACTATCAAAATGCAAACCCGGGGGTGCGGTGTGCTACTCCTAAACATCTTGTTGAGGCTCATGTGGAGGACTTTCATGATTAATACAGTGATCTCAAATGGAAAATGTTGTGACCCCTGGGATGGTTGTCAAAGGAAGAGCCAGGGAAGTAAAAGAAGACTAAAATGCAAAACCAGGGTTGCTACTCCTAAACATCTACTTTGCTTGTGGGGGGGGGCGGGGGGAAATTTCAACTTGCAAGATCAATATCCCCTCAATGGAAAATGTTGTGACCCCTAGGGTGGTGCAAATGAAATAGTGGGAAGTCAAACTAGTGAGAAATTGGATGGTTTATTTCTACACACTTTTTGGGACACCCTTGACTCGCACAGTTGCACCTCTGGTTGTGCACTGCTTTTTGTCTTACAGATAAGCGCAAAAAAGCAAGCGAGACTTGTGGTTCGGAACGATTGTTCCCTTATTCGGAAATACAAAATTTACGAAATTTCTGCTAGAGCAGATCTTTACTTGGCTGGGCCAAAAGTTCAGATGATTAGGGCTTAATGGATGTACATGTACATAAAAATCTCAATTTCTTTGGGTAAATCGGGGGGGGAAGGACTGGGGTGGTGGTTAAGATGTGGATTACGAAATGCCCCTTTAAGGTCTGACTCAGCAAATTCCTGAGGAGGGCACCCTCAATTCAAAACAAATCATGCTTTTGGCATTTATACACATGCGGTCCATTACTAATCACTGTGTGGGAATATAAGCTAAGTCATCAAATCAAAGTTCTGCATATAGGAAAGCACAACTTTGTAATAAAATAAAAAAATCTGTCAAGAAGTTTACTGCATGAAAATTGACAAAATCCCCAATTTATATTCAAACTTTGAAATTGAGCATTTTTGTGGGCTGCCAGGTATAGCTGGCAGACCCATTAGCAATCGTGTGCGTGATGTATGTGGGTGTGTATGTGTGTATGTTTGTGTGTGTGAATGTGTGTGTCAATTTTTTTTTTTTTTTTAAATTGACCTCTCAATTGAAAACGTTTAACTTCAATTGGAAACAAACTCTGTAATAGGTGCCACAAGGATCCTCATATGTTGATGAGGTCAAAGGTCATGTTGAAAGGTCAAGGTCATGTGAGTCAAGTTGAAAAATGGGCTTTAAAAATGTTAAAATTGATCTAAATTGAGAACTTGAAGTTCAATTGGAACCAAACTTTTGTCATAGGTGCAACCATGCGATCTTCATATGTTGATGAGATCAAAGGTCACGTTGCCAGGGTCGGGTCAAAGGTCATGGGCGGCCCACAGCTTATATTCTTTGGATATAGCGAGCGCGAAAGCCGAGCACCGCAAAATTCGAGTTGTGACTCTGCAGTTTAATTAATAAAACACAATACTGGTGAAAGGGCCAGTTGAGAGGGGTTCAGTTGGGAAGAAAGTGGAAGTGGGTTAGTAAAGGAGAAGGAAATGAAAAAAAGGAAGGGCAGCTGGACCCTCGGAGCGGGGAGTGGTGAGATGATTATTGCAAGGGGAGAGATAGGGGAGTGTGGTGTATGATGATGGAGTTGTGTCAGAGAGTTAGGGAGGAGGGATTTTTTTTTTTTTTTTTTTTTGTGCAAGAAGTTTGTGGTTTGAGTATAGAGGTGCAAATTTGTGTGAGCATGCAATGAAAAGTGTGGATGGAGGGGGTCTAGAGAATAGGATTCTAGATCGTGAAGAAGAGGGGATGAGATGCAATTGGGTTTAGTGCAAGGGAAGGGAATTGATAGATGAAGTGTTTATTTGAGGAGGTTGCAAGAGGAAGATCTTGCTATAAGGGAAGAAACTGTATTGTGGACTTAGAGAAGGCATTTGATAGAGTACCGAGGAAAGTGATGGAGTGGGCGATGAGGAAGAGAGGTATACCGGAAACAACTGATAGAGCAGTGATGAGTTTGTATGAAGGAGCAAAGACAAGCGGTAGAGTGGGGTCTGATTTGTCTGAGGAGTTTGAGGTGAAGGTGGGTTCACATCAAGGTTCTGTACTTTTGCTGTTGATATTTGCAATTGTGATTGATCATTGCTGTAGTCATGGAGAGTACAAAAGAAGGTTTGACGAGTGAGATGTTGTATGCTGATAACTTGGTTTTAATGTGTGAGACAATGGCGGGATTGAGGGGAAAGTTTTAGAAATGGAAGTCTTTTGAGAGTAAGCGTCTGAAGGTAAACCCTGGGAAGACAAAAGTGTTGGTGAGCGGGGTAGAGAGGGAGGTGGTAGTGAGTAAGGTAGACCCATGCGTTGTGTGGGAAGAGGGTAAAAGCAAATTCAGTGTGGTGTGAGAATTGTGGCAAGAGATTTTGTGTGTGGAAGATGCGAGAACACAGCTGTTTGACCCCATGCAAATTGTCTCTTTTATTTTTAGAGCAATTTTAAACAATGGCGACACAATTTTGACAACTGATATAAGTAGGGACATGCGAGAGCTATTACCTCCGCAAAAATCAGAAAAATCCATTGTGGGAATCTTGCCATATAGGCCTGCAAAGGTCATAATTTGTATGTTATAGCCCCTCTATATGCCCATTTCCCATAGAAAGATGTGTAAAACTAGATTTTTATGTAAAATCATATTTGCCCGCAATGAAATTTCATCAAATTCACACAGAATATAGTTAGTGGCATAAATACTCCAAATCAGTCGTCAAAAGTGTGTCGCCGTTGATGTTTTTTGTTTTACTCTCGTTTTGTCATAATAAATGAGACTTTCAAACAGCTGTGAGAAGGGAGCTGGAGGGATGGTGGAACAGGTGGAAAAGTTGTGTGATGAGGTGCAATTGGTGAAGGAGTTCACATACCTGGAGGACAGGGTTAGTGGGGGCGGTGGATGCGAGGTGGCTGTGACAGCTCGAGGGAGGTATGGGTGGGTGAAGTTCAGGGAATGTGGAGAGTTGTTGCAAGGGAAAAGATATCCATTGAAGATGAAAGGAATGGTGTATAAGGTGAGATCATACTGTATGGGAGTGAGATGTGGTGTCTGAGCAAAAGTGAGATGGAGATTCTGAGGACAGAGAGCAATGATGAGAGTGATGTGTGGAGTGAAGTTGATGAATAGAATGAAGACTGAGGACTTGATGCAGATGTTGGGTTTGGAGGAAGTGGTGGGCCGGTTGGCGAATGTGTATGTGGTATAGGCACGTGCTGAGGAAGGATGACGAGCATGTTTTAAGAAGGGCTTTTGAGTTTGAGGTGGGTGGTTTGAGGAGGAGGGGACGTCAAAAGAAAACATGGAAGAAGCAAGTGGAGGAGGAGAGTGGGAGGGTTGGGTTGAGGATGGGAGGATGCATTTAATCGGGCAAAGTGGAAGAAGTAAGTAAGGACGATTGCTACGAGTGTGAAGTGAATCCGGCCGCCCCCGTTTTATGGGGACAAACCCGGATTTAAAACTTTGGATTTACTACTACCCGTACTACTACTACAAACAAAAATATTTCAAAATCTCTGAGTCAGCCTTTAAGTGCCTAAATTTGGTAGCACAGCACTGGTATTCTTTGGCTAACAAAACAACACAGGCCTGTTTTAGGGAGCAGAACCCTAGGTTGCGCTCTCAAAAGAAGGAGTCGTTCTATTACTTTCTTTCCTGTTAGCTCACATGAGTTTAAACTTGTCACCTTTACATTACTCAAGACTCATACTCTTCTTTTGTTTCTTTTTTTTTACAACATCAGTTTCCATCCATCTTCACTCTTAGTCCTGCTGAGCATGACTTTGGGCTGCTTTAACATTCATTTCAGTTGTATGGTCACTCAGTGTATTATAATGTCCAGTGATAAATATACAAACCTCAGGTTATATTCATCAGATTTTGTTCTTATTAGGTTGCTTTTGGTGTTATCATTCGCAGGGTATGTTAGGGTAACTTGTACTTGTGACAGGACATGCTAAAATCTGAATATTTTTAGGATTTTTTTGATTTAGCAAATCACGATAAGTGCCTTGATGTGTGTTATGGCCATATACATTTTGAAATACTACCCCATAGCATTGCTTTCACTTTCATATTAGCATACCTTTTTAGAAGCCAGAGGGGGAAGCTTGACCCCCTTCACTATGCAACTGCAATTAAATTTGGCTTCAATCAGTTAGCAGTTAAGCGCAGGCAACACTAGTTTAGATCAAAGTCCTGAAGGTGTACTGGCTGATAGGCTTTGGTTCCAGACACAAACAAATAGTTAAGGGTCAATTGAGCAATGTTACCAAACAGAACATTTCAAAAGGAAAGAAAAATTATTCAACTAACCTTGCTTTTCATACTAGAATAAGTCTTGAGGATCAGCTAACCACCATGCCAGTGAACTGTGTGTTGGTTGATAAAGGTGCCTTGTTGTGAAAGACCCTGGTATCAGAATGCAAGAATCCAGCAGACTGTGAAAGGACGTAGTTGCGTGATGCCTAGGGTCCTCAGGGTAAGGATTACAATGAGTGGCCCTAATCATATTTTCTGATGATAGTCATAGGGTGCTTGAACTATACATACTCATTATATTTTCCAAAGGCATTCTCACTTGGAATTTAAAATATATAAAATGAGTTTTGTATTGCTTTGACTACCAATCAAACCATGAGAAAAGGCAATAAAATTATGTAGCATTGAGAATTTTAATTCCAGAACAGTATGTGTCTCAGCTTTACTCTAGGTTTCAGCCTATAAAAACACTATGATCGAAAGGTTAAACTGAGCCTTCGAAAAAAACCATCTTTTCTTCAAACACCACCGTTTTTATGTTCCTCTCAATCTGGCATTCTTGAAGGCAGTAGGGAGTGGGACGGCACATTTGACCCCAAACCGAGCCGTGTGGCTGGTCCCCATTGTTTTTCCCCAGTAAAATCATGACATGGAATTACATGATTTGTTTTGTCCCTGTGAGAATTTCACCCCCCACAACATAATTTATGGTCCGCCTTCAATGATGATGGATTTTAAAGACACTATCAGTAATTGAAAAATATTTGAGATTTGCAGGAAATAGCTTCAAAGTGAGGATAAGTCTGTTTAGGAATCTCATAAGTTACCTTTTCCACCTGTAGATGTAGAATTAACAGAAAAGGAAGAAAAGAAAAGCAGTGTTTATGAACGGATTCCCCATTCATTACCGTGTTGTAGTAAGTGTCCGAACGGGACAGTAATGACCTAAAAGTTTCCGATTCTGTCCTAATTAGGTTGCTTCTGGCCTTATAATTTGCCCATGGTATGTTAGGGACCTTGTACTTGTTTACAATACATGCGCAAAAATCTTATGATTTTGATAATTTTTTAGATTTTAGATTTAGCAAATCACTGATAGTGTCTTTAATCTAGTGAGTATTTATTCCGCATTTATAACATTACGAATGATTCCAACTAGTGCACATTTAATGCCACATTAAAAATTTCGGCGCGCCCATGCCTGGTAGCAGTCCCATGATAGCATCGGTACGCCCATCACTATTGTCACTGGCACCCACAATTCCTTGCTCTTTTTGTGTATAGTTCGGGGGCACTAGGTTGAATTTTTTACGGTATTTTGCATAATTTTCCCCCATTAGCGCAGATGTATTGGAGACAATATATATATAATCTGGATTACGTTTATTACGACTACTGATCATCGGAGATTCGGAGGATGCCACGCTGTTGCTGTTTGTGAAGATTTTTTAAGACTGGAATATGTTGCTGTTGACATAAGTATCCATATATAATATTATGTTTTATCCCTCACATGGTTGCACAGCGAGCCTCGCGGGCCGTTTTTCGCGTTGCTCGTACTGCGGGTGTTAAGTGGGCCTATTCCTTTGGCCAGGTTTAGTCCCCCCATGTAAGTCCACACTTTGACCGCCAGGGCATTTTTGGGATATGTCATGTCTCGATCTGCCTCCCTGCAGTGATATTTGCTTGTTCGCCTTGTTGATAGCCTCGCAGTGAAACCATGTCATCTGTGTTTTTCGGTGTATATGCAGCTCATGCCGATTGGATCTCTAAAATTCTTCTCAAAGATTTTTTTTTGGGGGGGCTGCCCTGTGTCTTCTGTCGTGTCAGTCTGTCCTGTCTCCTTGGCCTTTACCTGTTCTCCATTTGGAACTCCCGGTTTCTCGGTTGTGGGCTACGCTTTTTATCAACTGTTACAAGTATGTCTTCTTTTGATGTTTAACAGAAGAATGTCAAGCACCTCAGAACCATACTGAAGATCTGTTGGATGTAAGGAGGTCCTTCGAGACGAGACAGGACCACATGAACTGTGTTGAAGTGCCGAAGGTCGTTAGAGGTGAAAGACCTTGTTTATATACACACAAAGAGTGGTCGAATTGGAACATATCAGAGGATATTGGACGAGTTAGATTTGCTGGATATGGAAAAGAAAGACAAGAAGACAAAGGAAGGCCCAGATAAGACAGTTTCATCTCTGTCCAGGGCATCTCCCTACGTGTCTTCGACTGGTGAGGATCAACACATCCTCGACCAAGACAGCATTCAAGACCAATCAAGTTTACCTTTGACTGTCCCAGGCAGGCAATATTAAAGTACCTGGCTGCCGAGGCTATAACGTTCTAGGGCAAAGGTCGAAACGCAACTCCAACTTCTATATGAAGATTAAAAAGGGCCATTGATTGATGAGAATCCGGGGGGATTAAGTGTATTTACACGTTTGGATGGTCATCCGAATCATCATTCATAGAGAATTGGAAGATTATCAACCGTTGAGTAGTCCGGCGGGTTTGCCGCTCCATACAAGTTGAAAGATCCAGCCACGGGTATTGAAGGTTTCTCTACCCACTTGAGTAGCCAATGTATGTGACTCAGTCTCCACCATTGAAAGAACTCTGGCCTCAGTCCAGTGAAGATTCACAATTCTTGAGCAGTCAGGCTGTCGCATATTCCGTGGGGTTTTAAGATCAACGCCCGGCCAACGGACTGAAGACGGCCACCCGTAGCAAAGCCAGTGGAGCTCACCGGCCATGTTACGACCTATGGCGATGATTAGGAAGGGGATAGCGGTACTGGTATTACCCGAAGGGGCGGCCTGGCGGCCTTTTCTGGTGGCTGGGTGGCCTTGTGTGAAGATGATCTAGAAGTACTTCATTAGAGGGTGATAGTTCTATAGTCAGTTATAATCTTATGACGGCCATGCTTCCCGTCCCGTGGATAAGACTCAGCCCATTGTTGCAGGGGCCGCCTATGGTGCCGTGTATTTACGACGGGTCAGGATATTAGAGTAATTCTGAGAGTGGTTGTAGTTCTCAGTCATTTCTACACATTATGACAGCCGTGGCTTCCCGTCCGTGGATAAGACTCAGTCCATTGTTGCAGGGGCTGCGATATTGTCGTTTATATCCAGATGGGTCATGAGATGCCATAGACGAAAGATGAGCTTTGTATGGGAGAGGTGGAGTAGATATTCTTTCTAGAGAGCCAGGAGCTTCGCCCCACGGCTCTAGAAGGTAGAGTTTTTGAAGCGGATGGTGTAGGCGTCATTATGAAGAAGGGAAAAATTCTTACTCTACCACTTTCCAAGAGTACGCGTTGTTTACGGTTCGCCCGTCCGTCCGTTCTTAGTCGCTTGTCGGGCCGTCACCGTGATACTTCTGATGTCTATCCTTCAGCCGTTCTTCCGTCGGATGATCATCCGTCGAGCCGTTGCCGACTTACTCCCGGCGCTCATACTCCGTGCTACCTACCGACAACCAGCTGTCCAGACGTGTCGTGCTTCCAAAAAAAAACTTCCCTTCTCCCGTTACCACTCTTCTTCTAGTAACAGTAATGATAAAAGGTCCAGGTTGTGCTGTAATCTTATAGATTGCCGTCTCTTCTTGAGGTCGCACCAGTCTCAGTGACGTAAGACTTCCTGAGTAGTCACCATAGATTTGCGATAAAGGGAAAAGAGTGTTGGTTTAGTTCTGTTGTATGTAAGAAGTCTTCATCGGCAAGATTATCCAGTCATCGTAGTCGCCATTCTCCGGACAGAGATAGCTCTAAGGATAAGCATACTTTCTCCTCTACGCCTAAAAAGTCTCACACAAGTAACAAGCGAAGAACATCAAGATTCGCCTAGTCATTATTATAAAAAGAATCTAGAGGCTCCTTCGGATAGTTCTTCCCCGTCGAGGGATCAAGTCTATGATCGGGAAGATATTTCTGGATTTCAAAACATAGTGATGACTATCATCTTATAAGTCCAAAAGATCTAATCTGGTGACCGATGTTAAGGAAGCAGTAACTTCTCCTCAACGCTTGAACCAAGACCGAGGCTTCTCCGACAACAGGACATTGCATTTATAGTGAATTCTTAGTTGGATGACAATAGAGGTTACTCTTAATCAAGATTGTTAAGTGATGTTGATACTCTAGACTTTTAGAGTTTAAGAAATCGTGTATCTGATAGCGTGATGTCTGCCTCATCAAATTATGAGTCGACTCATAAAGGTGTAGAGTGATGAAATTAAGGATAAGGAACCACCTACTCATGAGTATCCGGAAGTGATTGGTTCTTTAATATGATCACCAGAAGAAACAATGAGCCTACCACGGTGCCAGCTCCTTCTCGTAATACAGTTCAAGTTGTTAGATCCGATATGTTTAAGACTACTGAGACTACGCAACCAATTATTGCTTATGATGCTACTCCGCTTATTGCACATTCTAGTCAAGGCACTTCCATGTCAAGAGCGCACTGGTGAAAGTTGGGTTTAAAGATTATGAATTTGATTTGAGGATACAAAAAGAAGAGAAGATTTCCCAGATTATGGAGCTCCTATTCTGATTGTGACTCTTTCTTGACGGGAGAATTTGAAGATCTACAGTACATATCTCCTAATGATGCTGCGCTTTCTTGGGTGCTGTTTGGTACATAGAGGTTTGAAATTGATTTCTACTCTCCCTCAGATACGAAGTTAGGACCTTGGATTAGATGCTAAACATTACAAGAAACATCCGTAGTAGTGAAGCCTATCATTACTGTTACGACAGACTTAAGACGGACTATTGATAAAGTTTACAGAGTCTATATGGTCCGATTATCAGAAGAAGAATCCCTTATCAGATGGATTCCTGAGTCTTTCCCTTCGTGTGTGAGGTAGGATTAAGAGTTCTTTTAAGTTCCTTTGGTTCCCAGTCCATGCTGGAATAAGATGAAATCTGATGAGAAGACATTATGTAAGCCGAGGACCATGTCCACCCGCCGGCCGTGTCGTGAGCGGGCTTTCTAAGAAACATAAGGTAACCCGTTATAGGGTAGTTAATTCTTGAAAGAGGGCAAGGATGCTGATCTCTGCCATTGGTACAAATGCACTGTTATTAGTTATGAGACACATCGAATCGAATGTAGCCTTATTGTCTCTAAGTCATCTTTTGAATGGCTTGGAGCCTAATGTGGAGCTGTCTCACGATGAGAGATGGTATTTTACTAGTGAGATCTTCATCACGTTACTGCGGAGCTTTTTACCTAGATTGCTTATCAAATAGTGGCTCTCAGAAACAGAATTGCTGTGATTGCCTTGTATTTCACAGCCAGAGGTTCTCTTGAATGCTCCATGAGGAAAGGATTCTTCTCTTTGGAGGTCAGTGGCCCAGCTTAGCCTCTCAAGAGGAAGAACGTGTTTAAGCTGCAGATCAAGCTGCCAAGTAATCTACCAGTAATCAGTCTAAAAGTTCCTCCAATATAGGCCGCATTGATGCAGGACCTTTATGATAGGCTACCGCAGACAGGGATTCCGCTCTAACCTATTCTCTGCAAAACAGAGGAAGTTTACAGAGGTTCCTTTCGGAAGTAGGGCTACGACAAAGGACAGGGGCAAATCAAATATAGAGGTCAGACCAGTATCAAAGGTATTCTCGTGGGCGAGTAGGGCGAGGAAGGTTTCTATTGTCTCTTAACATTGAGTATAGTTTGCTATGTCAGATATTTAGATCCCGTGGGCTTTTCGTGCCAAAATGATTTTAATGGCTAACTTTGTCAATTTGGGGGTGCTGATTTCAAAAAATTAGGTGCCATTTTTTCAACCACGCCTTCAGTCGCCATTTGGAATTTCCAATGGCCGCCATTTTTCATTATATTTTTGTCTATATCTCAGGCTATGAGCAAACTTGAGGAGTAAAAATGGTGGCATACCCATGTTTGCCGATACAAGGGATTCCATTGAAAGCAACGTCTACTTTGTAACTGATTTGGTGTGGCCATATGAATTCAAAATGGCGCCATTTTAAACTATGGTATGTCCTGTATCTCGGCTGATGAGCAATTAGAATAGTGAAAAATGGTGGGCAAAAATACCCATTTTTGATTACCAGAGAGTCCACTAAAAGCATGACTGGCTGTCACTATGTGGGTTTGGCCGCCATCTTGAATTTAAAAAATGGTCGCCTTTTTCAATTACATGATGATGTACAATTTGGCCATATCTTGGCTTGTGAGTAACGTAGAAGAAAAGTGAAAAGTAGGGAAATACCCAGGTTGTGATACAGGGGATTCTATTAAAAGCATTCCTTATTGTATCTAATTTAGTTTAGTCGCCATCTGAATTCAAAATAGCGCCATTTTCAATTATAGGTTGTCCAAAACGGGAGGAAACTGCGATCTTATAAGCCTTTTTATCCGTTGGATTTTACAATCCGATAAGCCTTATAATTAGACGCATTCATAACAGACTCAGTGCGATTCACCTGCGCGTGCCTTTGGTAAATTACGGGAGGGATAATAAAGACATATGTCAATGAGTAAAATGATGGGACTGCTCTAGGATGCGAGCTGTTCATATTTTAGTTAAATCTGATGTTTGTAACAATTTGGAGTGCTTTAAATGTGATGATAATCCAAGTAAGTACTTATTTTAAAAGCCACTTTTTAGCTTGGTTTGATCAAACTTCATTAGTCCAATTTATGAGTAAATTAATAAGTGTAAACGAAGACATAGGGGTGGAGCAATTGGGACACAGAGATTGGGTAAAGTTTATGGGAGAAACTACAAGGTCTTCGATCTACCTTTCCGTGTAATGAAAAACCTCTTTCCGAGTGAAGTACGCAAACCAAGTAGTGTTCAAGAATTAAGTTCTCAAGGGTAACCAATATCATGGTCTGCTGTGACCTACTCTTTGAAGCAACTTTGAAGCTAGAAAACTTTGTGTATCCATAATCCTGAAATGTCACGACCTCCACAATAGGCTTCGTTATGAGACAAAAAGATATGGTGGGTGTCTTTGAAGAGGGAATCTTCCGAGATAAGAACGACCTGACTTGGTCCAAGGCCCCGTGCAGATATGGCAAAAGAAATTCTGAGTTATATGAAAACAGGTAGAGGGTCTACTTTGATTCCAGCAAGAGACAGGGAGAGTGGGAGCTTGGTCTCAGTGCCCTTGGGAAGCAAAG
>JAMKCH010043494.1:0-12468 GCA_023653785.1 Ophioderma brevispina
CGGGAATGACCTATGTGTCTTGTCTTCATGAAGAAAAGATTGGTGGTTGTTCACGCACAATACGACAATGGTTGTTAATCTCGTACAATACAATAATTGGGCAACATGAACTTGCATGGACCAGCTAGAAAACAAGCAACCAAACAAAATACCAAGATTTCGTAATATCTTTTGTGTGTTAATTTTCATCTATTCCATCTAAGATATTTCACATAATGATAATAAAAGCATAATAATAATAGTAATAATAATATTAATCATCATCATCCATCATCATCATCATTATCATAATAATAAAAACAAACATCAACAAGTGAATTTCATATTCGGAGTTTTACCACGCGCGTGGCAAATAACCGACTTCGGAGTCTCTCCACGTAGTGCGTAGGGAAACACCAAGAACAGATATTTTTGTAATATTCCAAAGTTCATATTCGGAATTACTCCAACCCTGGTGTTTTGCCATGCACTGCTTGGGAAAACTCCGACCGCGGTGTTCTTCCACGCAGTGTTTTGCCACGCACTGCGTGGCAAAACACTGGCTGGTTAGAGAATTCCCACGCGCTAGGTGGAAGAACTCCACCGGTGGTGTTTTGCCCCGCAGTGCGTGGGAAATCCCCGACGGCGGAGTTCTTCCACGCGCGTGGAAAAACTCCGACCCCGGTGTTTTGCCACGCAGCGCGTGGCAAAACAATTCCCACGCGCTACGTGGAAGAACTCCACCGTCGGAGTTTTGCCACGCAGTGCGTGGGAAAACCCAAATGTTTACCCCAAACCAGAAGACCTTTCCAGGAGCAGCTGAGTTTAGCAAGGTAATGGTTAATTCAGCAAACAAGGTCAGACTGCAGAAGCTTGTAAGGGAGCAGTTGGAAGCAAAAGTAGACCAGGTGAATGGTAACGTCATATACTGTCAAGACGAGATGTCAACGAGCAGCGACTAGGGATTCAAGCATCCTGAAGCAGACACAATACTACTTTCTGTATATGCCAAGCTGAGGATAGCGAAGACACAGACGTCTACGTTCAAGCAGCGTACATCTCCCATATGATCCAGGGCGATCTGGTGATCATGCGAAAGCATGCTTTTATCGATTCCCGTAACATGCTGGCACGGGAAGTGGCAAAGATCATTATTTCTCTGCATCTGATTACAGGCTCTGACCACACATCAGCCTTCTATGGCTATGGAAAAAAATGAATGTTACAGAAAGTGATGGATGATCCTGACGCTAGGGAGCTTCTGTATAATGTAGGACATAGTCTTGAGCTACCTAACGTAGTCAAGGATAACATGAAGGCATTCGTTATCTCCATGGTGTACGGCGAAGATTAAGCTATGACTTGTGGTGAGGCTAGGGCAGCTAAGTGGCACAGCCTGAAGAACAAAGTAACTATGCGTCTACCACCAGATGATGACTCCCTAAACCACTATGTGGAGAGGGTGAACTTCATTACTTACTGCCAAGTGCACTTTGATTAGTAGAACACCCATCTCCAATTGGTCATGGTTGGCAAATATTGAATGGCAAATGTCGGCCAGTGCGCCATAGTCTTCCACCATTGCCCATTCAGTTCACTCCTCGTGACAACGCAGTTGACACCAGCGATGAGAGCAGTAGCGACTGCGAGTTTGGAGAATCAGATTCAGATGAGGAGTAGAAGTTCATCAATTATAAGTTGCTGTTAGTTGATGGTAACCTCATCCTTGGAACTTAAGCCACACAGGACTCCATTGTAAATGATAATATCAATGATATTACTTGTGTCATTCTGGTGGCCATTTTAGATGTGTATAAAATCGTCAGAGTGTCTATAAGATTCACTCAAAATTGAATCATATTAACTGCTAAAACATCTCAAGTACATTACATATACACAAAAATTGTATTTGTAATACTTCATAATGGGATATGCATATGCTTAATATTAAGTATTGTTAACAATACTAATGTTATTTTGGCAGCCATCTTGGATTGCAAACAAACGGAAGCATTTGTTAACTAGATTATGATAAACATTGGATACCTTAGCCCTAAAACATATTACTTACCACTTAGTTCTAAAGAGTTCTGTTTGAAAAGCTTTGATAGAGCAAATTTTGGGTAATGGTGGGGATTTTTGGCGGCCATTTTGAATTTTAGAGTGAAAGGAGGCATCAAATCATTTAAACAACGTCAGAAATGAATTCCTTGACCCCCAAAACCCCTAAGACTGTATTTTGATAAGCCTAGTAAGTCAAAGTTTCAATATAGAGATTTCCAAAATTGCCGATGGCGGCCATTTTGAATTTTGGGCTCTCACAGGTTCCGCCCACCCTTTTGCGAGGGGGACCCCCGCTAAATTTTTTATTTATCCACAAAGGAAGACAAATCCACTGAGAAACATTGCTCTGCTCTCCACGGTCACGGAATTGCCTCAAACGACCCTACTAAATTGGACAGATGTAAATACATAATGTGATTGCCCATATAGATTGGATAACAGGAAAAAAAGGAACGTAAGAAATAAATGAAAATATTTCACCTTTCCCACCAAAAAAGTAAATAAATACGCTGTAAATCATGAATGTCCCTCTTTTATTAACGTCCAGCGCGAGTCATTGCTAAACCTACTAGCTCCCTGCTGGCGCCACACCACCACCGTGTACATCAGACAAAATGCGGTAAAGGTAACTGTCAATACAGAAGTGTGACTTTATCTAAATCCTTATCAATGGAATTGGCAATGAGATTAGTTCGGTCTTCGAAGAATTCGGTCTTGCGAGGGAATGCCGATTAAGAATGTCAATGCAACATGTTCAGGCAAAAGAATGATAATCCATTTTAAAACAACAATAAGAGTAGAAGAGTAAACAAAGACATACACTTTGTCCCTTACTGTCCCTTACAAAAATCAAAATAAAATTGCCATATGGATTAGGAAGATGATGATACTCTTCAAATAAACTGCATTTCAATGTCTATGTGAGCAAATTCCCACATTTCACTTCATTGTTTTCATAAGTGCCCCTAAAAATGACTGAAAGCAGCCAGGGTGCTAATTAGGTTGAACATGGTTATATTGTATTCACAGTAGTAGTGCAACAGAGTATAAACAAAGTTTTGTCTTTACTTAGAGACACAAGGACATTAATTTGCAGAAAAATGCACCCTCAATTTTTTTTCAAAACTTTTTTTTGCATAATAAATCACACCTGAGTTGATAAAAAATCATGAATGCTTTTAATAGGGGTCGATTAGGACAGCAGAAAAGCTAAAAAACTTACTTTTTGGTTTTCTTTTGTTTGTTTGTCCAATAAACCATCAAAATGTTGTCAGTAGGTCTTCTAAACCCAATCAAGAGCAAATTTAGAGAAGTTGTATCATCACAAAATCTCCTTGTGCCTCTTAAATAGTTCATTATTCCTTAATTAGTTGGTTTAAAGGGACATAAGGAGATTTCTTGATATAAATTTCTCTAAATTTGCACTTGATTGGTTGTAGAACACCAACTGAAAACATTTAGGTTTATTGGACAAACAAGTAGAAAAGAAAACCAAAAACTATATTTTGAACTTGCCTGCTATTGTATGTAGTAGTCTCCACAGGAAAGTATGCTTTGATTTTTCTGTCGTGCACGACAGAATATTCTAAATCATTTAATGAACTTAATACATAACGATGGTGTATTCGGCTTATTCACTTCTGGTGTGATCTAATATACTGGTAAGCATTCAAAATAGCTGGGTTCCCCCCAAAAAAGTGGGCGATTCTTTCTGGAAATGTCCTTGTATCTCTTTAACTGTAGAAGCTGAAATATGCATAAACCAATGACCAATTTTTGAACTTCTAACTTCTAATTAGCTAAATTGTGACTAAGGCATGTAAAAGTGAAAAAAAAGAGAAGGGACAAAGAGAGAAAGAGATTAAGAGAAATAGGGAGTTAAGAGAAAGAGAGGGAGAGAATTAAGAGAGAATTAAGAGTTCTGTGTAAAATGCATTTTCAAAAGCCATATGTCATTTGCATGTTTTTTGCCTATCATTAAGTATATGCATGTAGATGTATTACAACTATTTACCTTGTTTTTGTCTATGTCTGGTTCATGTTCATTATTACATTAAAACTGTATCAAAAAGAATTATGTCCATGTATGTTACTATGTTTATTGCAGTTGCTTATGCATAAACAACGTACAGTAAACTAACAAATGAGATCCATTTACGGGCGTGGATCCAGGGAGGGGCGGAGGGGGCGCGCGCCTCCCGGTAATTATGCAAATTCTTGCAAAATCAGCCCATTTTGAGCTATTTTGGACCAGTTACAGCCTTTCAGCCCCCCGGTAATTTTGACGTTTTTCAAATCCTGGATCCGCCCCTGATTTAAAGATACATCAGCGATTCGCTCATCTGGAGCAGGGAAAAAATCATAAATATCCATCTATTGGTATCTTTGTTACTAGCATGGATGTACTAATCAGGGATACATTCTGTGATCAAAAGGAGAGAATTATAAAGTTCCTTTTAAATTAAAATAAAGTTTCTATATACCTTGATTTTTGGGATAAGTATAGTATGTGTGCCTAATCTTACGTGTAAATTTGATTTACTCTGAAGAAATTTGTAATTTTTGTAATTTCTGTCCGTTACGGACAGAAATTACAACACAATGGCATGTATGACACTATGATACAAACATCTGCTCATAAGATCAAAATGCACCATCAGAATAAACTAACATTTTGGAAATAACCATTTCTTGTGCATATCTAGTGAACCATAAATAACAAATGAGAAAATGAGGTGCTAGGATCATCCAATTAATTAATTGATTGCATTAATTTGTATGTATCATGAGTTAGATTATTATTCAGGACAGTGTAGGTGCAATGAAGCCCCACATGTGTTTCACTTCTCTACTTATTAAATTTTATAGGAGAGCCATTTAGCCCTTTTGTAATATCTATGGGTCCCCATCCCCTGTTATCCGTTTAAGGTTTTCACCGTAACCCGCATAATGTAATCCAACTGGACTAACATGGTTGTCCTTAAGATCACACTTCTAGCAACATATTGCACCAATTGATTTTTACGGCTTTAAACACAATCAAGTAACGTTATCATTTAACTAAAAATTAAACTACCAAAAGTTGATTGTACAGACCCCATTTTTTTTTCGAGTACCGCAAGTTTCATGACTTACACCACCTATACATCATATTAGCCAGTTATTTTCAACATTAAAAATTGCGGAATCCAATTGAATGTTTTTAAATATGCACCAAGAATGTTCACTCAGATGTCCAAAACGAATGTGCGCTGATCTTTAACCTATCTTTATCTTAAAGGGATACAGCCTCAAACTGTTTTTCTTTGGTGGCAAATATTGCAAATTTCTAAGTTAGTTTTGTATATTTAGTTTTAAACAAAACTACAGTCTATGTTTATAAATTAAACAAGCATTTCACTTGTTTTTCCAACTTTCTAGTGTTTCTGTAGCCAAATATCACGTAAGACATTTATTGAGAGTGTCTAATTTACATGAATTCAACTGTCTGAGCACAATATACGGACACCTGGAATCGTCTCGGTTTGTTGCCTTAAGACGGGCGTAGAGGTAAAAAATAATTTTCACCGTTTTTTTTTCCCTCAAAATTGTGATGACTTTGGGGGGGACTTAAAGTGAATATTAGTGACCATCTTAAAGGTAGGTTAAATTCTAGCTTGGACTATATATAGGATATATTCATCCCAGACTCTATAGCAACATCAAATCTTGCATTACCAGCTTAGGAAATATCAGGCCGTATTAGTAAATACTTAACAGGACAGTTGCCACCATATTGTCCGATCTCTGGTGACGTCTCTGCTTTGACTATGGCAACTCACTCCTCCTATGGCATCACAGTTGGCCAATTTAAAGTTATGCAGAAAATCCAGAACAAGGCTGCATGTTATCTGTCGGGTCAGGAGGAGGGATCACATATCTACTTACTTGACTAAGCTTCATTGGCTCCCTGTCCATCACGTGTCATTTTCACATTATTATTTATTATGTAGCATTTGTTGTCAATGACCTGCACCCAATACCTTCTTCTTATATTATTTTTCACCATACCAGGTCCAAGCTTAATCTACGTTCATCTGCTGAATTTAGCCAGACTCCACAATTCCTAGAACAAAGCGTAGTTTTGGTGACAGAGCTTCGCTGGTCCACACCCTTTTTTGGATAATTTCCCATCCATATCATAGAAGCCCGTTCCATTTTTACTTTCAAAAAGCGCTTAAATCTTATTGTTTTCGTGTGATGCTAAGTTTTTTCTTTGTTTCTATTTCCTCTTGTTGTATTTTCCTGCTTCGGCAGTAGTTTGTATTTCGCTTTGATTTTGCAGTTGATAAGGCGCAATATAAAGTAATATGTATGTATGTATGTATGTATGTTAGTTTACTTTTATATCCTCCTCTTTAAACTGTTCAACCAGACAGTTTTAGGAAAACACACAAGCAAACAAAACAAATTTAATATCTATGCTGATATTTCTGCCAGTATTTCAAAATAAACTTAAGCAAAATTTTTCACAACTTTTTGTTGAATATTCTTTAAACTTAAAAATCCAATTTTGGCAAGACTTTTCTCAACAGTCTTGGCAAATGTGATAATGTTATTCATACTCATTTCAATAATGAATTTGGCCTGCTTGAAAACTGTTTATTACTTATAATTGTGGCGAAATGGGTACTCATTTTGTAGCAAATTCAATTGAAACTTTTTGTACCTAGCACCCACCCCACATGACCCTAATCTTAATCCCTACACACTAACATCATGTGCATCCATGAGTCTAGACTCAACAGTTCACCACACCCCATTTACATAGGCCCTTTGAAATGATCACGTTGCCAGGCATGTACAATCCTGACCTTTGCAACAGGATGACCTAGCGAGGAAGTTATGTCTGTAACCTGACCACGAAGTTGCATTTTTCATACCACATGTATAAGGATAGACACCTACTTACATCTCAACGACTAGTCTCTGCATGGATAAGAACAACTACCTCCATGGAAAAATATCCTTAAGCTTGGATCCATTTTACTGAAGAAATGAACATACATGCTGAATGAAAGATGCTGGCTGTTAACTGTATTACTTGGGTTTCTACTGCCATCACGTCTTATACTCCTACCTTTAAGGTAATTCTCATATTGAGACATTTCAATTGTGCAAAGCTTTTGAAAAATTCCACTGGAATAAGGTATACCAGATCATAGCTAAAACAAAGTTATCAAGCCAACGTGGAAATTATATGCTGCATGCTTTCCTATGGAGTTTGCAGTGCAAGTTAAGATCTTTGCCAAGGATTGTTTCATTTTTTTGGATACAAACATGGCAAATTCTAAGAAATGGGTATGAACAAGTTTAGAAAAACTTCCCACGAAGTCACTACTGCATCTTTTTTCTCATTATATAATTTTGAGTTACAGCGTGGTGCCAGACAGGCAAACATATCGTCGTGGTCCCGACATAGTGTCCGAATCTGGATTTTTTTGGTCAAATTGAGGTTAATAGTTGATTCTGGTTGATTTTATGTACTCTTTATCGTTGTACCCAAAAATAAAAGTTGAAATTAACATCTCCTACCAAAATAGCCGCAGTCGAATAACACGCATTTGTCACAAAACGGTTTTCACCAACATCGAATACGTATTCGATAAGCTTTTTTGCGTGTCCCAAATATCTCAAAGCACACAGATCAACTTGTGAAACGAATCGTATTCCTCTGTGGACAAGATTGCTACTTCATGATCAAAATCGATTATAGGTCTGTCAAGATTTAAAGCATTCGGTGAAATTTACCTTTCGATACTTCATGAGGGATTGGTCATGTTTATTTCACATTTTAATTTTTGTGTTTTTAATTAGTTACTTGTGCTTACCTACGGTATTGCGTCGGGAAAAAAAATTTTAGCCAATTTTTGTATTTTAACATTTGTACACTCTCGTAAATGAAACGAGTGAAAATTTCATTCCCCAAACGAGTTGTAACTCTTGTAAACCACGCTAAAACATGTTTTTACATTAAATAGAGTGTTTTGGAGTAAATCCTCCAAAAAAAGAGTGGATTTCACTCGTTTTTTGTGTTGTCCTTCGTTTAACTTCTCTAAGATGTTGTCCTTCGTTTAGCTCCTCAAACGAGTGGAAAAACACTCTTTTCTGGAGTGGTTTTCCACTCTTTTTGAGTGGAAATTCGCACTTTGACATACAAACACTCATTTTCGAGTGGTTTACAGTAGTTTCACTCTTTTGGAGTGAAAAATTTTACATCGTTACATTTAAAGAGCAAATAAACAAATTTCTCATGGGGGGCATAGTGACATTAACCCTATACCAAAGGGGGAAGTACCACCCAAATGAATATTCCACCGGTGCGCAAAAACGTTAAAACCCAGGTGAAAACTTTCCTCGGTGCGCCAAAAACGTTCAAAAATTTCGGAAGTATTCATATAATTTTTCACATCCTTCTGCTAATTTGGCGAAACAAATGTGAAGGGAGAACCTTCACCGGGGTTATGGTTTGTGGGTTCTAATACCTCAATATACCCATGGTATTGAAAATGCAGCATTTGATTGTCCAGTTTACTGCCATTATTCTGCAATAATGAGCCGCTAACGCATTTTATTCTTCATTTTTTTTCATTAATCAGGGGGCGGTACAAATACAACATAAATAAGGCTATTAACTTAAACCTATACAAACAACATACAAATAAAATCAAGTTTTTTTAGTTATAGTTATAAATAAAGTTTTGTAGTATCATTTATGGCCTCATATGTTCAGCTCAGGGGGAAAAAATAAAAATAATGGTCGCCATAAAAAAACCGACCTCAGGACTTCTTCGCCATCCATGATACTGCATTACCGTTTAGTTATTATTTCATTTGTTTAAATATTTTGCACTGTATGGCTCGAAAATTAATATGTTTGATTAAAAACTATATCATTTTGTCATTTATATCATTTGGGGCCAAACCCCGCATGAACATCTCCGTATTCCTACTTTTTTGTTTTGTTTTTTTTTAAATGGCAAAATATCATGTTTGCATTTTACATACGGCTGATGTGTGTCTGTGGAAATGACCACGTTGCCACGTGTAACTTTTGACTCATTGTGACGCCATACTAGGTATGTTCCGAAGCAGTAGAAAAACGGTGGTCCAATGCTAATCAAAACGGGTATACCAACAACGAAATCATCTATTGCTTTATATAATGAATATCGGGGTGTTTTACCACCCCACCCCGTAGTAACCGTGTTACTAAATAGACTTGTAAACTATTGCGAAAGTTTAATTTTCTTTGATGTTTTAACCTTGATATTCTGCAAACTAAATATTACTAATATACATCATTTAAAAAACTCGCTTTTTCCATGAACAATTGATATTTTCTTTGGGAAGTTTTTGTATAAGCTTTAGTGCCCTCATAAATTGTTTTGATTATGTTTAGATTATTAGAGTATCTTACCCATTTACCTGTTAATTCGTTTCAAGTTTGGTATATATTTTCAAGCGTGTACATTACTTTAAAAGATAGGAACTATAATTATATGTAATGAGAAATTTAAGAAAACGAGAAAAAGACCACTTTTATCCTCCAAAATCTTTTGAGTTTATGAAACATTCCAGTTAGCATTTTAAATATTTCTGAGCTCATTTTTGACACAAGTCTATCCAATATGTAGTGTGTGTTAACGACATGCATACTATTTAATATTTTTATATCACCTGCACTACAATGTTTGTGTTCCTTCTAACGTATTTACTCTGACATTTGTTTTTTTCTTTTCTGCAAAAAATGAGTTAAAACATATTGGCGACTAATTAAAGATAATAATGTAGGATCCAAATTTGTAAAGGTTTTTTTTAATTTTTTAGGTTTTTTCTTTTTTTAATTTGCTCAATTTTTTACAACGAGCGATAATGCAACAGTGAATGTTTCCCACTTTCAACCGCTTATGGATGGAAATCGTTTGTATACATTTGCATGGGTTTGTATCAATAACACAATGCAATAGATATCGTCATCGTCATCGTCTTCATCGTCATTAGACATCGTCATCGCCGTCGTCATCGTCGTCGCCATCGTCATCATCTTAATCATCACATCACCATCACCCTCATCATCATCATCATCATCATCATCATCCAGTAAGCATCATTTTCGTCGTCAATCTCGATGTTTCCTATTTCAATCGTTATTGACACCATCATCACCGCCATCGTTTATTCTTATCATCGTGGCATCATCGGCATCAATCATTTTTAAAATAGTACAATCCTTAGCTATAGTAATCTCATCATATCAACATTAGAAATCAACGGGTTTCATGAAGTCGAATACGTATTCGATTCCTTAGAGCACAGCGAATCAAACATTGGGGTTTTGACAAACAATCGAACCACATTCAGTGGCCATTTTTGAAAGAAAAATAGTTGTTTCTTGTTTATTTTAATACTGTCGTCAGTTAGTAACCATTTCATGCCTTTAACATACATCACTTAAATAGCCATTTCCTTTTTATTTCATTTATTACACCATTCATATAACTCAAACTTTCAACGCCGTTTTCCCCTCAGAATAGCATTATGCTGAATTCGACACTATGCAGAACCCCCGCGATATAATTATTTACAGAGTAAGATTTTTTCAGATATTGAAATTTAAGTTATAAAAATGGAATTCAATTTACAATTGAGAACACTGTAAAACATCAATACTTGTGTTGTTGCACCTCTTTACAAAACATGGTGAAAAGGGTCATTTTGAGGCAGCATTTTTGGCCCAACAAGTTGTACAGATTACAATCACCATTTAGGGTAGCTTTTCTGTCACATTAGCCTCAACCTCTGATGAAGCTGAGTAAATAGTGGTTCCAGACTAAAATCTTAATAAGTCTAGTCCATTGAGGGCATGATTATGCCACAGAGTTCAAATTTTAACACGGCTTAGGGCCGGGGGGGGGGGGTCCCCATTTAGAGGTTTGATGCGATGGAAGGTGTTAAGGACACATTCTCAGCATCGTCACCCCATTTATTTTTGTTTTAAATTCTCATCCAAAAGACCCCATTTTTTTGAAAATTTTACCACTTCACCCAAGATCCTAAAACCTCTCTTTTTAGAAAATTTTGCAAAATGTTCACCCAACCAAAGACCCCAATAATTATTTTGGAAAATTTTGCAAATCTGTCCCCCCCCCCAAAAAACCTATTTTGGGCAATTTGGTGTCTCCACCAAAGACCCCTATTTCTTGGAGTCATGTCACCGAATTTATCCTGGGTTTGGAAGCGCAGCCTTACTCCCATATCCATTTCATATGTGAACCCCTCCCCCCCCAGCTTAGGGTCGGTTTCAAGGGTTTCATAAAAGAGCAGACAACTAAGCACTTTCAATTTCATATCAGAGTGAGTCCCCCGTATAAAAAAGCAGACAATTGAAAAAACTAAAGAACATTGATGTGTTCAAGACTTCCTTGATAATTTCCCGATTGAAAATGTTCCCATATTTAAAGGGGCATTTCGTGATCAACAATCTCGTCCCCCCGATTTACTTCAAAGAACTTGGAGATTTTTATATCATCTGAATGTTGGCCCAAGTATAGGTATGGTGCCTAATCTACGTCCAAATTCTATCTATCTAGAAGAAGAAATTAGAAAATTTATGTATTTTAGGTCCCCTAAACATAACAGCAGAAAATACAACGAGGGCCAGGGGTGGTGAGACAACAAATTCGATCAGAAACAACATTCTCAACATCAGAATCAACTGGAAATTTTGGAAAAACCTTTCCTGAGGAATATAGTATTGAATCATGAACAAAAATAAAATGTGCTAGGATCACGAAAGCACCGTTAGTTAGCATAATTACATCACAATTTTGATGGTATCAAGGAGCTCCAGAAAACTACTTATTGGTGAGGAGAAACTTTTGCAAAGTCATTGGAATTCTATCCAAAAGTTCATCTGCTTTCAGATAATAATGATATTCCAAGAATACAGATGGGTGCCATGACCCGATGACTCCCAGGTGACCTCGGATCCCAAATTCATGGAAATCCCAACATGCCCCACCTGTCTAGGTCACAGTATATTCTTTGGTGAAAATGCCCATCACTTTTTATCAAAGTAATGCTCACCGTTTTGTGCATATTCAATCCATGACCCCCAAATCACGCCCAAAGGACTCAATTCTTTTGTCCCCTTGGTGGGGGGGGGGGGGGGCCAAATCCCATGAAATGGATATGGGGTGTTGTACGGCTGGCACCTCCAAAACCCAGGGGATTTGGTGAAAGAGGATTCAAAAATACGGGGTTCTTTGGGTGAGAGAAGCCAAAAAATGCACCCAAATTTGTGGTTTTCACCCCAAATGTATTGCCAACTGCCATGCAGCTCCACCCAAGGATCAGTCCAAAAGTGTTATTGAGGATATATTA